>JANUSC010000393.1:0-200804 GCA_025200525.1 Camellia lanceoleosa
ATTAAATTTTTGCCGATGAAAATAACGGTTAGTAGCCAAATGTTAGTTTTAGCAACATTCGCGACAATGTAGTGAGTAAGCTAAATATTGACTTTTTTAAAAATCCATTATAATATTGGCACGTCTTGTTCACACAAAACACTTTTGTTTTGTTGCTTTGTTCTATCTCACACACTAGGCGAAGAACAATCAATACCAAACCTCACCATTGACACTCACCACCACCATAAGCCATCGGTATTTCGCCTGCCCATGACCCTTTAAATCGGCACCACCCTTGAATCGCAATTATTTTTCTCTCACTTGTTGTCGCTCAGGTCTCTTTCCCTCTCACTGTCGATCTCGGTCTTTCTCTTGCTCCCTATTTATTCTCTTGTTACGTTAGATTTTCTTTTTACGCCTTTGGGAAGCTTAACGTCCTCAAGAGTTCTAAATGGATGACACCCAGGGCTGAAGATCGTCCTAAAGTCATCCTTGTCACTTGAGCCTCTATAAGCTATCAATCCCGGGTACCTCTGGAGCTTAATTGATTACTCTTACCTAAAACGCTTCGTCAAGTTCAGATCCTCGATAATTGGTAATGCCACGAATTTTTGTTCTTTAAACTTTTTTTCTCTAGGGTTTATGTGGAATTTGGATTTCATTTGGTTTTGTTTTTAGTAAGAGATAAGGATCTTAGCTTGAATAGATAGACTTGTTGTTTTGATCATTACTGGAGGTGATGAAGCTTTCTTGATCATATCTCTAATCAACAAGGTTTGACATTCTTTAATTGGCTTGGACTAATAAGAGCTTCTAGCTGGCTATGGTTTTCAATCTTTTATTGATTGAGCAATAATGTAACAAAATTGTGTGCTTGATTTGTAGTTTGCTAGGTTATCAAGAAAACCTAAAAGAGAATGAATAGATTATGATAAATGATAATGTAAAAAGTCCAATTTGGTTTGTTTTTTGTATTGTATATGGAGTATCCTTATGCTCCAATCAAGATAAAATTATTTATGTAGAATAATGAGACTAGGATATGAGCTGGACATGCTTTTAAGGGTCTTGTTGTTTGTTTTTCTTTGTGTTTTGGATTTAGTCGTTATTATTGCTTACATTTTCTCTTGCACAAAGAGATCAAATGGTTGTATAAAGAAAATCTGAGCCCCAAATAAAATTTTAGAATAATCCAAAGTGTTTTATGATGTAAATGTCATTTATTTTACTTGGTTTCCTAGGTAACATTTAATTGATTGCTAAATATTATGAAAAATGCTATATGTACCAATTGGTGTACTAACTAGTATACCAATTGATGATATGGCTTTATAATTTAAGAGCCTTTGGTATTTGTAATGTGATTAATGAGTGGGGTCAATAATAATGTCGGAGGCCCAATGTCGATTACACTAGTTAGTACACTAAGCGGTGCATGTAACACCACGAAATATTATAGTTCATCTAGCCCAAGTAAATGCCCATGCATAAGTTGTTACATTGCTGAATTTTATGGTCATAATTACTTAAATTGTCAAGAAGAAAAAGAAAAAATTAATTATCGAGGGTTGGTTATAAATTCTTCAAATTGAACTCTCATCAATAAATAAATTCTTTAATTAAGCTTTACATTCAACATTATCTCCACTCATTACTGGAATATTCTCATGATACTTTTCATTTCTACAAATTAATAGTTTATTAGTTTTTTGGTTTACAGGATTCCTTTAGTATTTGTTTCATGGGATTTTAATTTTTGCGGTGAATTGAATTTGCTTTATTACTATGTCATCTTAATTGATAGTCATATTTATATGCTATTCCATCATTTTATATCAATATTTAGTTCCTTGAATGTAAGACCTACCTCAATGTTTATTTTTTAACTTAAATTATATATCTGAGCAATGGATTTTTTGTTGATAGGTAGCCTTCATGGCATCTTGCCTAGCATGAAAATGATAGTTTTCTCTTTTATGTGAAAATGGTCATATTACCTAGAGTTAAATGCCTAAATCCATGTTGTCTTAATTGATTGTTTTAGCTTATTATGAACATCATTGTGTTCTTAATATTGTGAGGTTGGACTTAGGATAGTTCTTGAGGAAGAAAGAGGAGCGTAAAGAGATCATGAGGAACTTATAAGGGAAAAGAGGAGATGATGAAACATGTCGAAGAAGAAAAAAAGCAGGGAGGCACAACAAGTACAACTCAATCATTTGAGCGGCGTGGTGTCATGGCTCACAACCCTCTTGTAGGGCTTAGATGGTCATCCTATTGTTTGGTAAGAAGAATTTTATTGATATGTTACTAAAACTTCTACAAAAATGGATCAGTAAGCGTCTGACGCATCCCGGGGAAGAGTCTGAGTCCCCGTTACAGTTCGATATTGGGTCACTCTGATTCGAAGGACTCAAATGTCACGGTTCTCAATCTTGAACGAAGAGTCCAAATCCGGCAAATCATTTTTTTGAAAAGCATTTTTGAAAGAAGTGCCAAACATGGAATTTTGCCGCCCGAATCTGAGTCGCCACCTAAATATTTTAATGGAAATTTAGGAAACCACGACTCGGTGCCAAAGGCCACGTGTCCGTCATCACCAAAAGTTACCTCGGCAGGGAACTTGGGTACGATTAGGGAAAGGTCGCCGTGAGCACCCTTCATGATCAAAGACCGACCTCTACTAACCATGATATCTGATTTTGAAAACATTGTGAGTTCTTATTCCGGTTATTAGCCTAGGTTACTATGTGATGCGCACAACATACAAGTATAGACTGAATCGCCTGAATTGGAACAAAACGTTTCATGTCTATTTGTTTGAAAATGGTTTGATGGTGCTATCCGCAAGTAGGCTAAGACGTGGATTTGCCACCCTCGGGTGGGCTTAAGAAAATATGATTTTGCCACTATCTAGTGGGCTTAAAACAAGCATTTGATGAATTGTCCAAATTCAAGTAACTCAACCTCCACCCACAGGCATTCAAGGCAGTTATATCACATAAGCATTTAGCCTCATGGTAAGCATGCTATTTATGGCAGCACTCACACGCATGCAAGGATGCTAAAGCAAAAAAAACTCACCAAGTACTCCACGCCAAAATAGAAACTCATTAGAAACCATGCATGGTTCCTAAATATACAGAATTGCCTAATGCAACAAATGCGAAGATGCAAACTATAGTAGGCTCGGCTATTCTAAACATGGCATATGAAATGCTACAATTATCACGTACTCAATTCGGAATTGAAATACAAATGCAGTTTGTATGATGAGCACGAAAGTCTTGCAAAAGCAGATGAATGATGCAAACATCTTTGTCATCTTGTATGCTATTTGAAATATGCCATATCTAACCATCATAAGCGGGTAAATAAAAGTGAAGAAAGACGTGGGGTTGGAAGACGCCATCACACTCACCCACCGTACAATTTTGCCCTCGCAGAGGGTCCGAATAAATATCTGATCCCAAATAAAAGAATAATACAGTCCGAATAATACAATCTGAATAAATATACAGATTCCTAATTAATTAACAGATTAACTAAGAAAAACTGTAAATTGGCATTCAAGCCAGGGGCTGCCTCGATTCTAATGAATGATATATGCTGGGCTGCCTTGCGCGGAAATCAACTGGGATGCCCCAATTAGCCTCTGTTTGCACCTTTCCTCGAAATGCGTACCAGACTCCGAAAAATTGCTGATTCTTCATTTTGCTGCAACGGAGAACAGGAAAGGGGCATAGCAATGTATTTCACAAATATATGCATGCCTCGATCCTCGTGCCACCAATTACGCATCTCGATGCATGATGGCCGAGGAACCGAATTGCACAACTCAATATAGGATGAATGCATATGAATTCTACAACAAAACCTAACTCCATCATGGGTAATCCGGAGTGTCGGTGACTTGGGAATTGAGACACATTCCGTTACTCGGAGTACGAAACGTGCCTCGTTTCCCGTGCCTGGGATAACTCTTATCCTAAACACGATGCAATATGCATAATATGCATGAAATGCAGCTAATATGCAATCCTAACATACACAATGCTATGAAAATGAGATGCCTCAAAATGCGTGCACACGGGCACGCAAACCAAGGAAGTGGCATACGCAATGCAATGGGACTAAAATGACAAATACAATGCAACATGGACTTACACTAACATGAGTGGACCTCAGCCACACTCACATAAGAGGCCATCAGATAAAAAAAGATGCCTCGAAATGCGTGCACGCGGGCACACAAACCGAGGAAATGGCATACGCAATGCAATGAGACTAAAATGGCATAAACAATGAAATATGGGCTTACACTAACATGAGTGGACCTCAGTCACACTCACATAAGAGGCCGTGAGATGAAAATGAAGTGCCTTGAAATGCGTGCACAGTGCACGCAAAACCGAGGCAATGATACTAAAGCAGGATATGGCCCTCCAAATGCACCTTGGACTTATCCTAACATGAGAGAGCCTCAGCCACACTCACATAAGAGGCCGTCGGATAAAAAAAAGACGTGCCTCGAAATGCGTGCACTGCGTAAGCAAGCGAGATAATGACATAAAGGCATGAAACGGCACGAAATATGATATACAATGAGACTAAAATGAGATGTCTCGAAATGCGTGTACGCACGCAAACCGAGAAAATAATATGAGATATGCAACAACACTAAAATGAGATATGCGATGCAATGTGGGCTTACACCAACATGAGAGAGCCTCAACCACACTCACAGGAGGCCGATGAAAATGAAGTGCCTCAAATGCGTTACTGCGGTACGCATAAAACCGAGGCGATGGCCCTAAGGCATGAAATGGCATGAAAATGATATGTAAACATGCAAATGAATTTTAGCACTGAAATGTGGAAAACAGCCCGTAATGAGGCGAAAGTACACCCGATGCATGAAATGGCCCCGAAACATGAATTTAGGCACCCGAAATGGCCTATAGCTATACCAAACATGCACAATATAGACATGGAATGAAAATACAGTAGCAAGGCAGCCCCAAGAAAAGCATTTTTCAGTCATAAAAAGGGCTAAACAGCAAGCACACATAGGATTAGGCAAGTATGCAAAAATGGCTCATAAGAGGGTATTGAAGCAAGTGATACATGCGATGCCCAAATGGAAAAATACCCTTTTACAACACTGATGAGGGACTAAAAATATGAACATTTACAGTAGATGACATCCCCCAACTCAGTATGAAAACATGCTAAAAATGTCATGCAAGAACTAGGATACATAAGGCTATAACATGAGGTACCCCAAAAATTCATCAAACTAGCAAAGACCCTTAATGAAATATGTCAAGAAGATCAAAATATGACTCTTTCTAGCTCTGATGATGGCCAAAAACAGAAGCTAGATGAACTTAAAAAAGCATGCAAAAATGGGGGTCAAAGAGGGGTATAATGACAAGTATAACATGGAGACCCCCAACAAGGTTGATCACTTCTACAATGTTGTAGAGGGACACAGGATAAGTCCACTCATAGTTCATGACATGCTCTTAAACAGGCTACATGTAGGCCAAACAAATCATGCAAACTTACGGTAAATAGGAGAGATTGTGAAGCAAGTACAAGATAGGGGGCCCAAACAGGGTTGAGCCCTTCTTCAATGTTGAACAGGGGCTCAAAATAGGTCCACTTACAGTTTACATTATGCTCGAAAACAGATCACTCATAGGCTAGAAATTTCATGCAAAAAAAAATGGCATATAAGATGATATTGAAGCAAGTGCCAAATGGAGGGCTCAAACAGGGTTGAACCCTTAAATAAACATGAAGATAAGCTCAAAAGAGTGACCCTTTCAGTTAGGGTTGGAGCCTAAAACAGTGACAAAATAGGCTTAAGAAATGAAGCAAGAAAATGCTACAAAAGAGGGAAATGGAGACTTACCCTTGTAGACCTTTTCTTTTCTACCTCTTGGCTTGAGGAATGTTGCTTCTAAGCCTCTGAGAACCTCTCCTTTCTGCTGGAAATGGAGTGGTGATGGGGATGCTTGATAGTGATGAAGAAATGGCACCAAACTTGAAGAAAAATGACTTTGGAGCTTGGAAATGGAGAGAAATGGGAGGTGGAAGGTATAGCTCTCTCTCAAATGTGTCTAACAAATGTCTAACCTTGAGCCAAGAAGCCAAGCCTCTCCTTTATAGAGGAGAGGCATGAAAAATATCTAAGGGACCTCTCTAATCCTCCATACACGTGTATGGAGGATGGTCCAATTGGCAACCAGCTGGCACAGCTGGAATACACTGAGGGAGAGGAAAATGGCCGGCCAGCTTAAAGGGGCAAAAAGGTCATTTCACAAAAGGGGTGGCCGGCCAGCTAGATTTTCTGGCCGGCCAGTTACTTTTCAGGAGCTGTCGGGAAGAAAACTGGCCGGTGGGTTCTAAGGAAGTCCAAATGTGGCCATTCAAGTGTCCAAATTGAAGCCCCGGAAGTTATCTTTCCAATGGAGCAAACCTTGCATCAAAATTCCTCCTGTGGAAAAAGTTATGCCAGTTTCCGTGAAGCCGCGCAGATTTCGATTCAACCGGAGTGATGCCTTACTTCAATCAACCATATCTCCTTCGTCCGGAATTGAATTTAGGATATTATTAAGTGCAAAATGAAGCCCCGGGAGTAAGATTTCCAACGATGGTGGCCTCATACTTTAATTCCTCTTGTCCAAAGAGTTACGCCCGTTTCGGTGAAGCCGCACAGACTTTTCTCCTTCCCGGATTCATGCTGAACTACTTTTGACCAAACAAAAAGTTGGTTGTCAAAACAATTGCTGGCCTCCCACCCTCCTACAAGCTTCCTAACCATGAAAATAAGGCCTCCACCAAAAATGAACCCAAACCGATGCGAAATGAAGGTTCGGGGGCCGAAACGCGCAGTTCGAGACCCCAAAAACTGACTGTTGGGCACCGGGAGTAGTGTTCGATCACGAAGTCGGTCCCTCGGACCCCAATGTCCCCCAAAAGGGAGCAAATAAGATGCATGCCAAAAATCAGAGCAATCGGAGATGGTTAGGCGGTCCCGAACCGAGGCACATGGCCTGACAGCTCCGAAAACCGGGAACCGGGCTCCGAAATGGGCAAAATGGCCTACGGCCACAAAAAGTAGCCCACGGCCACTGAGAGATGGTCTACGGGACCTCTCCCTCCTTTCAGGAAAAGAAACAGAGAAAACAGAGCCTGGTTCGCAAACCGAGACAAAGTACAGAAAAAGCCCGGAAGTCCGGAGGCAAGGCTCGTGGCCACGACTCTGAAACTTCTGAACGAGCGCGATATGCAACATCACCAAGCGCTCAATCGGTGACGTCTGAGCCTTAAGGTCGGTCAAAAATGGGGTGTCTACAGGATCATATTGACATTATTGTGTACGATGAACCTATAATTGTTTTCTAAAGCTCCTATTCAAAACCCATTAGAACATTGATTATGGGTTTTGTTCTTTTTTGTTCTTTATTTATTTATTTATTTTTTTTCGGCGCTTCAAATAGGTTTTGAGGCATAATGTGAGTAGACTTAGTAGCAAAGGACCTGGTGTTTCAATACATTAGGCAAAGGACTTCATTTTGATTTCCATAAGGTAACCACATAATTTCAATGAAATATTAGCTTTCCCAGAATTGAGTAGGATGAGCTTATGAATATGAGGGAAGTCACTAAATTAGGAGCCCTATCTAATTGAATGTCATTAGTAGTATATCAAACTAGGCTTTGAACATGATCAACAAATTAACAACATAGATACTCGTTAAGAAATTTTTATTTTTTATTTTATTTTATTTTATTTTTTTTCTACAAGTTAATACATAGATATCCAAGGGTCATTTGAGATTTGATTGAGTTAAATCAACCAAGTGAACTTGGAATGAATTTGTAACAACATGATTTCTTGGTGAATTATGAGATGCCTAAATTTTGAATGCCTAACAAAAATCCCTTTTGCTAATGAACGTAATACAATCATCCTTTAGCACTATTTGATTTGTTATGTGATGATAGCCTTGTCATAGCATTCAATACCATAATAATATATATGCTAATGTCTACTTTTTACTTCTTGTATTGATACTTGTTTCCTATCATTATTGTCCAATTTGTAAACTTTTCGTGTTGTCTTTATCAAAAGCATTCAACTTCTTGGGTGAATCTCTTTATTGCCGATACTTTCTTCAAGCAAAATGGGGTTGGAGTTGGAGTTGGAGTGAAAAATAACTTAAATGTGGGGACAAAGCGAGATATAATTAGCACACGAGGTTGGGAGTTGAGTAAAAACGCAGTAAACTTAGTCGAAAAAGGCCGCTCGAGGCCCAAAATGTAAAGCGACCCCCAAACCACTCTATGGATGTCATAGGTAGCTTCTTCATGACAAATAGGACTGTGGGGATAGGCAGGATGTAATTAGCATCGTGAGGTTGGGAGTTGGAGTGAAAAATGCCGTAAGCTTAGTCGAAAAAAGGTCGTCAGCTAAAATGCAAAACAACCCCCCTAACAAGCTCAACAATGAGAATGATCATATAGATGGGTCCATTTGTAAGATTCTAAGTGGTTTGGATTGACTAATCAATGGCCTAATTTATTGAATTGTCACAGCTTATATGCAATAGGCAAAACCATTTCAATGATCTCTCAGTACAGTGAAACATTTACTCAACAATATGACATTTCTGCTAAATGTGTGACCAAACAAGAGGTTGTACTAACCAAACTGAAGAGTAGGCTCAATTTAACCTTAATGTTGACCTTCAATCATTTTCTAGTTTCACAAATATGCATTGCCAAGTTGTTTTACGAAGAAAATTTATGTCATTATTGCTGAATATGTTGCACAACCTTACATTGATTGTTTTTTTTTAAGGGCTAAATGTTTTCTCATTACTACTGAATACGTTGCACAACCTTACATTAATTGTCATTTTTTAGGGGCAACATTTTTCCTCATCACTGTTGAATATATATGCTGCACAACCTTACATTGATTGTCATTTTTTAGATGCCAATGGAGTTTTACTCCTGTGCACTTTGCGTTGTTTAGGTTCCTAACATTTCAATAATGTTAATTTCATTTTCAAAATATTATCATTGAGGGATGAAACTATGCCTCCAAAAAATAAAAATAAAATAAAAATGAAAAAATTCCTTTACAGATCTAATAACTTTTTTTTTGAGTGGTCTTTTGTTCAAATGCTATATGAAACTAATGGGTGTAATTTTTGTTTTGTAGATGGCTTTGGCATAGACATGTGGATCTTCCATTTTTGTGTACGGAGGATAATTTACACTTTTGAACAGAATACTTTTGACATGGAACTTGTATTTATTGCCGTGGTATATAGATTACCTTTTGTCGTGGTACAAATTACTGTGGTAGTTTGCACCACGTCAAATGGTCATTTTGCATGGTAGTAAATATATTTTTGTGTACAGAGGACATTGTTTTGGTATGCTTATTTGTTATGTATGAAGTTATTATTTCCAATTGGAATATATACTTGGTTTGTATAGAAGTTGACATTATAAGTTATTTTTTTTTTGTTTGATGGTTGTAAGTGAAATATGCGTTATGGAATGGGTGAGAATACCTATTAGAGGTCACGGTGGATACATACAAGTTATGGACAAATTAATTAAAAATAAAATAAAATAAAATAAAATGATGTTTTTGGTGACTAAACAATTGATAGCAAAAAATGGAGTTAAATCTTTTTAGCGACTAAATAGTTAGTAGCTAAAAAAGAATTAAATCTTTTGGCAACTAAATATTTAGTAGCCATTTAAAAACACTTTTGGTGACTAAATATTTAGTCGCCAAAACATAAAAATTATATTATAGGCGACTAAAACTTTAGTAGCTAAAAAAAATTAGATTTTAGGCAACTAAACTATTTAGTAGCCAAATAACAAATCGGACTTCAGGTGACTAAACATTTAGTAGCTAAAAAAAGTCAGATGAATAAATAAAAATATTCGCGACTAAAACTTTGGTTGCCCTAGATACTTGAAGTTTTGGTGACAAAAAATTTTAGTAGCTAAAAATGCAACTTAAATTAAATTAGTAGATTTTGGCGACTAACAGATTAGCAGCCAATTTGGCCTCACCAGCGACTAAAGGTTATTTTGTCGCCAATACCTTTTACTTTTGGCAACTAAAAAATTGGTCGCCATTTGTAGGACTTTTGGCGACTAAATATTTTTTTAGTCGCCAATAGCTTCCTTGACCATCATCTCACGACAAATCCAACGACTAAAATATTTAGTCGGGAAAATGTTTCAACGACTAAAATCTAACTTTTGGCGACTAAAAATTTAGTCACCAAAAGTGCAATTTCTTATAGTGGCATTCACACCAACTCAAATATAAACTTTACATACAATATATGTATATATTTTTTTCCTAATGTAAGAATTATAAAGATGAACTTTTTATTTATGCAGTTTTTAACAACTAACACAATTTCTTGATATGGTGGTCTAATCAATTTTACACTAGCATCTTAGTTACCTAACTTGAAAACAACATGAAATAATGGACAGAACAATGATAAATGAAAGTTGTAACATTTTAATTATTATGAAATATGCTTTATAATGATTATGTACGAAACTTTCTACCAATTATAGTTTATTAAAAACAAACTCCATTTTTTTTTCTTGGCTCACTTACAGTATCTCTAAACAAAATTTTGGGTACACTCTTGATTAAATCATCTAATTATAACAAATTCGGAGAATAAAGGGAACGTATTTTTTTTCCACCATGGCCTAGCATTCTTTTTTTTATTTTTTTAATCTTTATCAACAAATAAAGGAAAACTTTATTAATGAATTCAAACATAAAATAAATAAGAAGATTTTTATTTTTTGTTGGTAGGTTGACAGTGATCAAGTCTGTGTTATCATCCGTACCTGTTTACTACTTATCCCTGTTTAAAATGCCTGAAGAGATTGCAAAAGAAATCGATAAAATTTAGTCTAGATTCCTTTTTTTTTTTTTGGGGGGGGGGAGGGGGTTGATGCTCTGAGAAAGAAAATACATTTGGTCAAGTGGGGGGAAATAACTCAAAGCAAAAGTAATGGGGGACTAGGCATTAGAAATGTGAGAACTATGAATGATTGTCTTCTTTTGAAATGGTGGTGGAGATTTGGGTGTGAGAATGGAACTCTTTGGAAATAGGTAATTTGCAGTAAATACCCTGAGGTAGGTGGAAGTTGGTTGTCTTTGCCTGTAACAAGCACAAGGTTGTCTATGGTTTGGAGGGATATCTTGGGGGTTAGTGGAACTTGCCCTGAGCTGATGGAATTTTTTAAGGACAATACAAGACTTATTGTTGGTGATGGAAGAGAATCAAAATTTTGGTTAGATAATTGGGTTGGTTCTGGGTGCTTAAAAGATGCTTTTCCTAGATTATTTTGTTTGACCCTTGATAAATGTGAATCAGTAGCAGTGGTTAAAAGCAGAAGGTGTGGAAATGAAGAGTGGATTTTGGGTTTCAACAGAAATTTGTTTCAATGGGAAATTGAAGAATCAAAGAAATTTGAAGGTGTTGCTACTAAATACACGCTCTAAGGGATTGAGTCTTTGGACATTTTCATTGGAATGCAGATAAGGGATAAGATTACTATTGCCTCTTCCTACAAAAGGAATGAATTTCCATCTAATGTTTTTACACAAATAGGGAAATTCATTTGGAGGAATGTGGCTCCACTGAAGGTGCAATTCTTTGGGTGGTTGGTATAGAAAGGGAGACTTAAGACAACATGTTACCTTCAAAGAATTGGAGTCCTCAGTGCTGCTGTAAATGTTAACTATATTTTCTGTAGAAATGAAATTGAAACTGTGAATCATGTGTTACTGTATTGTCTTTTTAGTTGGAGGATCTAGTCCAATGTTCTTAATTGGTGGGGAGTCTCTTGGGTGATGTCGGGGTCAGTGATTGGTCTCTTGCAGTGGTGGGCTGGTTATAGTCATAAAAAAAGGGTGAGGGTCATTTGGAATGTCATACCACTGGCTGTGTTCTGGCCTATTTGGAGGCAAAGGAATGACAGCCTCTTTAACGGTACACTGGTGGATTTTGAAAGGTTGTGTGATATTATCAAGTTAAGGATTGCATTGTGGCTCAAAGTTTCTAACCCTTCTCTTTGTTACTCAGTCAATGAGATTGTGTATAATCTCAAGCAGGTGTTAGTCTACATATTAAATAACTGGTGAAACTCTCTGCCTTCTGAACAGGGGTGTGTTCTGTTTATCTGTTCTACATGCGGATGTTCTTCTATCTTTGTTGTCTGGTTCTGTGGTGGATTGAGTTTGTGCTTAGGTGTTGTGCTTGGTCTAACCAATTAGTCTTCTGCTCTTTGTCTAGTTGGTTGTTGGTTTGAATTGGTTGTTGGTCTAAATGGAGTTCATGACAGCAAAGGTTTGGTTGGTTGTTTACTGCTAGTACTGTGTGTTGAACTGCTGATGTTTGCACTGGTCTTATCATTGTTGATGCTGCTGGTGTTGCTGATGTGTGCCTTGATGAAGTTTTTGATGTTGTGCTCAGGGGTGTAGTACTCAGTTCTAGATTTAGTGCTTAACTCTACCAGTTTTGTGCTTGGGGTTGTTTTTTGGTGGTCATAGGTGTTTTTGTTCTATTCTTGCTATCTGTTTGCTTGTTTTGCTCCGTTTGTTGGTTTCTCACCAACTTCGAGCTTGGAGTTCTGTGCTAGCAGATGATCAGGTGTGCATCTTTGTGCCAACCTTGTAGGGATTCTTGTGCTACACAGTGATGCTCTTTGCACTCTTTTCTTTATTGATGTACTTTTTCATACTTTGTATGTTTTTCCATCGATAAAGCTTTCTTTTGCTAATAATAATAATAAAAAAAAAAACATACATCAATAAAGTAGAAGCAGGAGCAAACAACATCAAACAGCCAATCCTAATCCCAACTAACTTGGCACAAGATGACTACACAATCAACTGCTAGCTCAATCCTAAGTTGGTGAGGCACCAACAAAAAGAATGGAAAAACCGAAAACAAAAAAAACATAGTTCCCAAAGGACCTCTCAACCCCTACCAATACACACATTAATATGACTGAGATTGTAAATGAAATCACTAATAGGGTATTGCCACTCCATTGATTATGATCTGAGCCAAAGTGTCACCCTAGCTTTTATAAGATCAAAGATTTCCCATATATCAACTTTAGCATCATTGAATATACATTCATTTTTTAGCTTCCATATAGACCATAGAGTAACAAGAGGAACAATTCTCCAAATCTTCTTCTCTTTCTTCTTAAACTTACCACCCTCTCACCAATGCAACAAGCAATCAATTGTGCCAGGAATATCCCATTGCAGACCGCACCACTTTAACAAGGATGACCATACATTCCACACAAAGGGGCAATGTAGTAGCACATGAAACACCGATTCCTCATCATTTTTACAAAAGCAACATAAGGTAGAGATACCTCCAATAAGAACCCTTGTTCTCTGTAAGAATACAAAGGTCTTGACCTTATGCTTCCAAGCAAGCCAACCAATGAATTGAACCTTAGGAGGTAAAATATTATTCCAAAGCATTTTACTAGAACTGAGATGATTTCCCAACATTGACTGGACAAAGATTGTCTAAAGAAGTTATTGAAAAAATACCTGACGATGTGGCTGTCCACTTTGGGTAATTACCTCTCTCCAAATTGACTGAAGGGCTAGATGAAATAATAAAGACTAATATCAGCATTTCCAACCTTTCCCACTAAAAAAGTTCCCTCCTAGGTAGTATGTTCCACTCCCCAGAGGTTGCCTTTAGATCAAAAAAACAAGCTAAGTGCACCTTTCTTCTCCCTAGACAAGCTGAACAATCTGGGAAACTCTTTTCTCAAGCAGTGGGAATCACACCACTTATCCTTCCAAAACGTTACCCTACAACCATCACCCACCATTATTTTAAAATTGTTCAGAAAGCACCCCAGTAAATCAAGGTTGTAAGTAGCCACTAAGGTAATTTTAGTCCATAACCTTGACTGCCTATTGCTAACAACACGAGATGGCAGCCAACTGCACTCCTCAAGATTCTATTTGTTGTAGATCACTCCCTTCCACAAAGTTTTGGTCTAACTTGCAAACTTGCACCACTATTTAAATAACAAGCAAGAATTAGCAACTCTAATCTTTCTAATGTCCAAACCACCTTCATCAATACTTTTGGTCACATCCTCCCATTTGACTATGTGAACCTTTCTTTTAAGATTAGAACCACCCCATAAGAAGGTTGCTTGAATTCTTTCAAAATCCTTGGCCACTCTCTCAGGACAGTATCCTCCTCTTCCAACCAACCAGCCTCTTTTTAACTTTATCTAGAACTCGTTTCCAAGTTTTTCACTTGCTAGGATTTTCCCTCAATGGAAGATCAAGATAATTAAATGGTAATGAACCAACCTTACAGTTAAGTTTAACAGCAAAATCTGCTAAAAGGTCATCCTCCACACCCATCTCACAAACCACACTCTTATATGATAGTTTATTTTCAGCCCAGACACTAGCTCAATACATCTTAGAATCCTCTTTATATTAACTACTTCCAATCCATCTGCCTCACAAAATAAAATAAAATCATTAGCAAATTGCAAATGGGATACAACTCCATTTACCCTAACCCTCACTCACTTGATTATTTCTATCTCCAAAGTTGTGGACAGTAGCACATTGGGTCCTTCTACCACTATATTGAATATGAAAGGAGAGAGAGGGGGGCACCTTGCCATAGCCCTTTTTGGGAACATAATTCATCAGTAGGAGAGCCATTCACTAGGATTGATAACCTAGCTGAGGAAACACACTCTCTGATCCATGAGATCTATCTATCACCAAAGTCAAATATTGACAACATTGAAGGAATTCCTAATTGAGAATCATAGGCCTTTTCAAAGTCAAGTTTGATATCACACCCTTTCTCTTTTCCTTTTTCCAACCATCAACCACTTCATTTGCTATTAGGACTCCATCCAAAATATTTTTGCGACTTAAGAAAATAGATTGAGCCTTACTAACTATTTCTAGCAAAACTTGTTTTAATCTATTTGATAACACCTTAGTTAGAATCTTATAAATTGAACCCACTATATTAATGGGTCTGAAATTTTCCAAGTCCACTGCATTCCCTTTTTTAGGAACTACGGTTATAAAAGAACTATTTATACCTCTGACCAATCTGCCACGAGTGTGGAGATCCTTCATGACTTTGATCAATTCTTCTTCATTATCTTCCAATGCTTCTGAAAGCATAATAGATTAAAACCATATGGGCCTGGAGCTTTATTTCCTTCACAATTTTTAATAGCGACCCCTATCTCTTCCTTTGAAAATTCTACTTCTAGCATTTCAAAAGCCTCACTGTTCCTCACTGATCTGAAATCACTATCTAGAGTTGGTCTACTTTTCTACTCCTCAGAAAAAATATTTGATGAAATCCAAGCATACCTCTTGTTTGACTTTCATAGGCTCTTCATACACCCTATGCCCAATAGTAATTGAGTTGAGCCAGTTCCTACTCTATCTACTAGTGGCCATAACATAGAGGTATCTAGTGTTTCTATCATCCTTCAATGACCAATCTAATCTTGCTTTTTGAAGCGACATCCATTCTGTCCATTTGCTTAATTTCCAAGCCTCACAAGTCACCTCTCTTCTTCTTGCCTTCTTAGATTCAACTAGATCTTTGACTTTTGCTAACAAATCAAAACTGTTCAATTCATCCTTTATTAGTAGCTGTAAGTTTGATTGTGACATCCACAAAGACCTCTCTATTCCACTTTCTCAAAGCCTTTCTTAGCAATTTAAGTTTATTGTGGATTATGAATCCAACCCAACCAACTACATTAGCCTCCTTCCAAACTTTCTCCAGAAAACCTGAGAGTTGATAAGGGTGTAAAATCCACACATTGATGAATCTAAATGGTCTAGGGCCCCAATCCCTACCATCCTCCATGTAACATGCCCGGGGGATACGCGCGCGTGTTAAACAGTTCGGACTCTCGAGATCTCTTCGATCTAGTCTCACTAGCGCAATGTGAAATATAGATGAGAGTCCAGATTTGGCAACTTTTAGAAAATCCATTTTATTGCAAGACCTTTTGCTAGAAATAGACTGCGTCATCAGATCTCAGAGTCGCCATGGAAAATTAGGAAACTCATGACTCGTGCCAAGGCCACTGTTTGTCATAACCAAAGTTGTCTCGGTTTGAAACCTTAGGTATGAGAAGGGAAGGTCATTAATTGAGCACCCTCACTCATCCGATCGAAAGATCAGCCTTTACTAAACTATGATATGAATTTTATTTATTTTATATGTTCATATTTCGATTATTTAATAAATCATAAAAATTACTATGTGAAGCATATAAGTATAGACTATGTCATTTATTTTAGAATAATTTGATTTCATGTAGTTTTGAAAGAGTTTTGGATATGTACAACCCAAATAAATTGAGTTTACAAACATGAAAATCAACATTATTCTAAATTAAAAGACACAACCTCCATCCACTGGCATTCATACAGTTATATCAAGTAAGCAAGTAGCCACATGGTAGGATGCTTGAACATAATAAGAAAAACACACACAAACGGGATGCTAAAGCATACAAATTTACATATTTACTGACGTCCCTCGAACAACTACAAAACAAAGTTAGTAAAACATGCATGATCTTTTATACAAAATCCTAATGCAATTCACTCATGAGATACAACTAAAGATTCGGCTTCTAAGATATGCCATGTGAATCATCTCAAGAACATGAGGTAGCGCATATAATCACATAGAAATTGATTAAATCCACAAATGCAAACTTAGCCGAATCAAGATGCATGAAACATAGATGCAAAGCATGGATATAACAACAAAAAATAAAATAAAATAAACATGATGCATATTTACAAATAAGGAAAGCAAATAAAAGAACGGGATAGCAAGAAGTGGGCGGGAAATTATTACAATCCTTTGAATAAATTATTACAAACTAAATTAGAGGGGGGGAGAATATTACAACAAAATTAAAAAAAAAAAAACCTCACAATACACTCAAAATAAAATGAACAAAAGAAAAAAAAAAAGTTTCATGTGCCTTGGAAACCACCGAAACTTGGTCAACATTGGAGGACAACACTGTCTTGTCCAAAAGAAGCTAACCGGCCGACCAAATAGGTCAGCCGGCCAACTAGGCCTAACAAAACCTATATTATTGTGAAACCAAGAAAATGAACAAACAAGAAATATGTAGGTGGCTCAACTAACCACTATCGGTTAGATTAAAAACAAGAAAAGAAATATAAAATAAAAAAGTGTAAACTTACAACAAAACTAACATGAACCTGTAGCTCACCTTTTTCGCACCCCCTTTCGGAAGGTTTGAAAGAAAGCCTTACAGTTTGGACTCCTGCGGTTCTGAATCTAATCTCACAAGTGCAATGTGAAATTGATAAACAGCAAAGAGTCCAAATCCGAAAAATCATTTGGAAAATTGATTTTAGGATAAAAAATGCAAAAAATGGATTGTGTTGCCAGATACAGAGTCGTCACCTAAATATTTTATTTTAAAAAAATTTAGAAAACCCATGACTCGTGCCAAAGGCCATGTGTTCATCATCACCAAGGTTGTCTCGGCTCGGGAACTTAGGTACGAGAGGGGAAGGTCATGAATTGAGCACCCCCGTTCATCCGATCAAAGATCGGCCTCTACTAATCATGATATGATTTTTTATCAACATTATGTGCTCTTGTTCCAGTTATTATACTAGCATTACTACGTGATGCGTGCATACAAGTATAGACTAGTTTGCTTAAGTTGAAACAATTCAATTTCATGTTTGTTTTGCGAAAAGGATTTGATTTCGCCACCTCAAGTGGGCTTAAAGCTTTGCGAATTTGCCACTCGACAAAGTGGGCTTAAAACTATGAATTTATTGAATCGTTCCAATTCAAACAACAAGTCTTCATCCATAGGCACTCAATCAGTTTAGCAAGTAAGCATTTAGTCACATGGCAAGCATGCTAGTCATGGCAATCACTCACACTCATGCAAGTATGCTAAGGCATTAAAAACTCACCTAGTACTCCAAGCCAAGAAAATATGAGTTAGAAAAATATGCATATTCCTAACTATACAAAATGACTAATGCAACACATGCAATATGAAATTACTAGGTTCGACTACTAATATGGCATGTGATTCAATTTGATAACGTGCAGTCCAAGCACGTATTCAAAGAAGTATCAAAATGACAATGCAGTTTGAATGATGCGCCGAGCCACGATGCATACAATACAAGATGAATGGATGCAAGCATAAGGTATGCTAATTGAAACATGTCCCTAATCTAACCATCAAAAGTAGTTAAATAAAAGGGAGAAAGACATAGGGTTGGAAGACATACACATTATTACATTACGCTCTCACGAAGGAGAGTCCGAATGAATAAGCTAGCTAAGCTAATTAAGATAAGCTATTTAAACTAGTTATTACAAAATTTGAATGAATAATTAACTAACTATATAAGCTAACTAATTAAGGATTTAACTAAGCTAAACTAATTAAATGTTACAACACAAACTAATTAGCTACAACTAATTAAGCTAATTAAATATTACAACATAAGCTAATTAGCTACAACTAATTAAATTACAAAGTCACTAATTAAACTAGTTAACCAAATGACAAATGGCTAATTAAAACTAATTAACTAGTCTGGGAAGTGAAGAAGGCCCATGCATGCTCGGTTTCCACCCGAAGAACATCCATTGTCTGCCGTCGAAAGCCTCTGTTTGCACAACTCTTGCACTATTTCCTTCTCTAGATCAACTCTGCCATGCTTCACAAGCACACTACCCAAAATTCAGTGGTGGCCGGCAGGCCAGAAGTGGTGGCCGACCGGCCACCATTGAGGGGTTGCCGTCCAACACTAATGGCCTGCCGACCAGTAATAGTGGCTGGCCGGCCACTGATGACTAATCTTTTTTTGCTGCAACAGAGGGCAAACAGGGCAAAGAGAGAATATTTTCACAGGTTGTATGTATTGTGTATCACTCCTTATCATCAAAACATCTCAAAGAAGCAATACACTTGGTTTCAAAACCATCAATCAAGCAATTTTATTGCATGATAGCCAAAAAACCAAGGTGTACAAGTTAATAAATGCACAAATAAGACCAAAAGGACCATCACCCTATCATGCATGATCAAGGGCAATAGAGACATAGGAAACTTGGCACATTTCATCACTTTGAGTATGAAATGCCGTAATTTTCCTTGTGTTCAATTAACGTCTGATTGAACACATCAAAATAGAATCAAAATTTTTATCTTTGCTCACTTTTAGTTTCAACTTTATTCATTTTAAATTACCAACCATTCATTAACCAATTAAGTCCGTTGGTGGTAAGTCCTCTGAAGAGAAGGAAGTGTCAAACAAGGGGTAGTTTAAGGCAAGAGAGAGGTGTCATGCCGTTGGTAATAAACCCCCAAAAGAGGATTAAACCATTAAGCAATGAACCTCAATCTCAAGCTTAAGCTATCCTAAGGTTGAAACAACCCTCAAAGAAAATAAAGAGTGAAGAAGTGAGGGAGATTGCAGAGATTATAAGTGCTGAAATGAAGTAAGAAAAGTATTAAAACATGCAATCAACTCAAACAAGTGGTGCCTAAAGATCTAAAACACCAAGCTTATGAGGACTATTACACTAAAGGCATGCAAAACAAGACTCAAATATAATAAACAACCCAAAATAGAGTTAAAGTAGTGTAAAATAGAGCCTAAAACATGTTGGAATTAAGCTACAAAAGGCTAGAAAATTAAGCTAACACATAGAGTTAACTAGGTTAGCCAACAAGACATAAGAAGCGAAGGCTAAACCCTCCAATTTTGGACTTCAAAACATGATTTTTTTTTTCCATTGAAAATACTCTGAAATTCTGTGCTAAAAGCCCACAAAAAGATAGTTTGAAGGTGAGAAACAAAGGTGAAAAAGCCTTAAAAGCAAGGAATAAAGAAGGGTGAGACACCCCTCTAACCTTAAATGGCCTAAAATACCAATTTTAGTCCACAAAAATAGAGTTTTTTTACACCTCAAAAACAGCCCAAAAACAGTTCAAAAAGATTAGAAAACAAGTATACTAAGCAAGCTTAAAAAGACAAGTAGTATACCTCTTGAAGCAAAAAACAATTTTAGGCACTAACTCAAGCTAAAACCACTTTCAAAAGCTCCAAGATGGCTTCAAGAAACCTCAGCTCAAAGATGATCAACTTTGGTTAAAGTAGTGTATGCAAAAGTGTAGTGTAACTATGCAAGTGTGTACAAATTTGCAAGAGAGAGAAAGATAGAGTTTTGTTCCAAAATTTCTAACCCTCAAAAATGGGGAAGGAGACCCCATATATATAGATAAACAAGCATTTGGCTGAGAAAAATCCATCCATACACGTGTGTGGAGATGAAGACAATTGTGCCAACAGTTGGAACAACTATCAACAAAATATCTGAAAAAACACACTGGTGGCTGGTAGGCCACTAGTGATAGTCAGTAGGCCACTTGGGTGGCTGGCAGGCTCAATTGGTGGCCGACAGCTACCAGGGGTTGCAAGCTTGAAAGTTTTGGTCCAAAGCAGGATACAAAATGAATGGGGTTTGAAGGCTCAAAGACAGGGCATTCCACCAAGGACTTCGGGCCCTAAAATGAGCACAAAAAGTCACAATCATCGAGTGCACAAGCGATGACATCCAAGTCTTGGGGACGATAAAAAATGAGGTGTCTACAGTTGCCTATCTTTGACAGAACTCAGAAGTCATGAAATGACGCGAGTGAATGTCAAAGCCCAGAGATGACCCATTTTGACAAGGTCAAAAAGCTTGGACAAACAAACAAGACAGAAAACAAATGGTTGCACCCGCAGGCTGCCTATGTATCCCTTTACAAAGAATCAAGCCAGCATAGTTCTGGGGCAAAATGCAAACAAAGTAAAACACCAAAACATAACTTATGATCATACAATGAGACAGTGAAATGAAACATTTAAATGCAAATGCAATGCAATGAAAATGCCACATTTAAACAAATCAAAACAATGTATAGTAACCTCAATCATGAAAAGAAGAATAAATAAACACGCCACGCATGGGAAACATGAGCCAAATCACATTTCATGCAGAAATGATGAAAGAAAATTATGCAGGCTAAACTACGCGTTGTACAGGAAAGCCGAAGGGCGACATAACCATCAGGCACACCCGAGGTCTCAATCGAGATCCTAACATGTTGCACGTGAGAGGAGAAAAAGGATGGTGTGAACATCAAGACATACCCGAATGTTTTTAATTGATTTGCAAACAATCCTAACGCATCTCACACAAGAGGAGGAGAGGTGGTGTGAACACCGGGCATACCCGAACGTTTTTAACCAAAGGGTGGTGTGAACATCGGGACGCACCCGAATGTTTTTAACCGATTTGCAATCCTAACGCGTCTTATGCGAGAGGAGGAAGGGGTGGTGTGAACATCGGGATGCACCCGAATCTTTTTAACCGAGTGGCAATCCTAACGCGTCTCACGCGAGAGAAGAAAGGGGTGTGTGTGAACACTGGGACGCACTCGAATGTTTTTAACCGAATGGTAATCCTAACGCGTCTCACGCAAGAGAAGGAAGGGGTGGTGTGAACACCGGGACGCACCTGAATGTTTTTAACTGAGTGATAATCCTAACACGTCTCACGCGAGAGGAGGAAGAGGTGGTGTGAACACCGGGACGCACCCGAATGTTTTTAACCGAGGGGGGAACAATCCTAACATGTCTCATGCAAGAGGAGGAAGGGGTGGTGTGAACACCGAGACGCACCCGAATGTTTTTAACTGAGTGGGGTAACAATCCTAAAGTGTCTCATGTGAGAAGAGGATGAGTAAAAGGAAGCGATCCGATGGGCATGAATGATTTTACTTGGAACTCCTCTGAATGAACCATACATACAATATCATGCATTTCCTCGAATGAACCGTACATACAATATCATGCATATGTAAGAAAGAACCTTAACAAGTGTGATACAGTAAGGATGCATGTTCTATACAAGACAAACAACCGAGATACAAAGGCATGTTCCATGCAAGAAACAAAAACTGAAGCATATGGTATGCATGATTTGTAATGGGAGCATATTCTATGCGTGATTCAAAAGCGGATGCACATTCCATGTATGATTCAAAAGCGAATGCATATTCCATGCATAATTTAAAACAAATGCATATTCCATGCGACAACATGAAATACATATGCAACGACATGAAATACGTATTCTATACACCAATGGAGAAATGCATATTCATGCACCAAAACGAAATGCATATTCCACGCAAGGTACAAAGCATAACAAAACAAATCCAATAGCAAACTTTCGATTTACCTCCCCGAAGAGTTACAATAAGTTTAAAGGATACACCTCATTCATGTTGACAAGTGACGAGCATTGCGCACCAAAAACATAGTTTTGAGCTTCCGCGGATACATTCTGAACCCAACAGTGAACAATCCCTACACTTCTTGGAAACCAAGGACACAAGACAGCATCAGGACTCCAAGGGAAGCCATAGGATACTTGCCTTGCCTAACAGGAGGCCTTGACTACTTGTTGGCCTTCCATACCCTTTACCGGCCACCCGTGGTAGATTTGGGGCATTCTTGTCTTTTTGGCTCGGGTATTTAAATATAGGGCTTGGCACTTTATTTCCACACAACCTCACATCCGAAATTCTTCTCTCTCTCTCTTTCTCTCTAGGTGCTCCTTCTCTCTAGATCCACGCTTTCTACACGTTTTTCAACACCCCACGCGAAGTTTATTCGCTAAATCCTCTTTGTTTCCTCCGTTTTGAACCGATTGAAATTTGATTTCGGCGCCTTTTCCTTCACTTTCACCATTCTAGGCTTGTTTTCCTTGAGTTTTTCTTGGGTTTGGTACACTTTTCTCAACTTTGACTTTTCCTTCCACTTTCTCTCTCCTAGGGTTTGACTTTTTCCAAGTTTGTCCTTTTTCCTCTATTTTTCCTCATTTTTCACCACTTTCGCATCTTCTTTCTAGATGGCAGATGATTTACCCCATGACGGAGATCCATTCGAGATTCCATCTCTGGCAGAGATGGAGGTCGAGCTTGAGCCCGAGATACTACCCCTAGGAGTACGCCCCTGTGATCCGGCGACATACCATCCTCAAATACATGTGCTACCTCCCGGGGGTATCAGGTACTTCAGAGAATTTGCATGACGCGCACCAAAGGACCTCTTGCTACGAGAGCCGGACTCCTATTTATCTTATGGTGCCATCGAGGTATACACTGTATTCTCACATTTTCTTCAGTGTATATTGCATTTCTTGCTTTAACTGCATTAGTTACTTCAACTGTAATGTTTACACTGCATTTCTTTGCCTTAATCACACTTTTGCACCGTATTTCTTACACTGCCTTTTCGTCTGCCTATTCTCATGTCAATGTATATCACTACTCTGATCACAGAAGGACTCTCGTTCTATTAGGGGCTATGGAGCCACGTCCGCGAGGGACTAGTATATGGAGCACCCTATCAGTGTGTGCCACATCATCGACAAGGCCAGCTTCGGCTTATTCTGCACGGGGCTATCGCACCATATCGTGAGTCAACTGCTTCTCGGTGTATTGGTGGAGCGGTGGTGGGATATCACCAACGCCTTCCACTTCTCCTCCATTGGGGAGATGACGATGACTCCCTCAGACTTCACCATGGTCACAAGCGTAGAAGTAGGGGGCAATCTGATCCCTTATGATATGGACATGGGCGAGTAGGAGGCCACCTGGCTACACTTGCTAAGAGTACGTCCTTTTCTCTTCTGACCAGGGATGGTACGATATAGCTAGTTTGCCGAGCATTTTCGAAGGAGAGAGCTAGAGACCCTATAGGAGACCAGGCACTACGCCCGAGGCTTTTTGACGTTCCTCCTCGGTACCACTTTGTTTACGAACGGGTGGAATACTGTATGGTTGTATCTCTTGAGCGCCCTGGTGGACTTATCCCTGGTCCGACTCTATGATTGAGGCGGCGCCGGCCTTTTCACATTGTACGGCTATATGAGCTCCACATCTCGCAGGAGGGGAGACAGAGTTGGGGGTTATTGGCGAGCTTGGGACGTACGCTTTACATCTCTGGTTTACATTTTCTGTCTTCTATTTCTGTGCTTTCTGGTTTGCACTTTCTGTACACTGCATACTGCATTGTTCACATCTATACACTGTGCTTTCTACATTGCACATCTTACATTCTCTGTATCTGTACACTCTGCACGCTGTACTATATATTCTACTTTTTACATCTCCATTTGTACCTTCTATACATTGTATACTCATTGTTGCCTTTTCTTTGTAGCTATAGGTATATGCATATTTCCCAACCCTTGCTACAGAGCCAGAGGTGGAGATGCCTTATGTTGTGTCATATTCTCATCGATACGATGGCAGATGCCTGCGGAGGACTCGAGAGACCTTCACATTCTTTTTCTGGTACTTCGACACAGTGACTACGGTGGAGGTAACCCGAAACTCACAGTTATTTTTGCTTTATCCACAACTGACGACGACTAAGCATCTACGTATATCCCCTATTTGCAGATTGCTTGGCAGCCTTGGGCGTTGATGCCAGCTGGAGTTAGAGATCAGTATGCCGGTGCCTAGAGGGCATCCCGTTTTTTACTTCTGCTAGAGGGCCTGGTGTGCCGAGCCTGGTTTCTAGGCAAGCAATTTATGCGCCAGACCATGGGCTTGCTTGAGCCAGTAGTGCCTATGCCTTCCCTAGCATCTATGAGGGCCACGGAGAGCCTCTCCTTTCAGGAGATGATCTAGTTCACGAAGGGCTTCGATGCGGACTACTTCCGCAGGGAGGGAGATTATGCAACCCTCATTTGAACACATCTGATGCCTCCCTTGATGGGTGTTCATGCTCATGCAGGCAAAACAGCAGGTGCCCCTATGACAGGTAGGATTCGGGCGACGAGGGCCAAAATTGGAAGGGCCCCTCCTGCTGGGCGGGTCACCGATTGGCTAGAGCTTCCGACTGAGTTGACATGCAGGCAGCATACCGGGGATCCCTACTCGGTTCTGATTGATCCCGCGGCGACCTGGCATGCACTTCTCGAGATTCAAGGCTCGACCCAAGTATGAACCACACTATACATTTGCACCCCATACCTTATTTCAGATATGTTCATTTGCAAATACTGATCATTCAAAATGCATTCGCAGGCATTTTACAAACGTCCAGATTTGACAACTTCTAGAAAATTCATTTTATTGCAAGACCATTTGCCAGAAATGGACTGCGTCATCAGATTTCAAAGTCATCACCTAATATTTTTGGAAAATTAGGAAACCTATGACTCGTGTCAAGGCCACTGTTTGTCATAACCAAAGTTGTCTCAGTTCAGAACCTTAGGTATGAGAAGGGAAGGTCATTAATTGATCACTCCCACTCACCTAATCAAAAGATCGGCCTTTACGAAACCATGATATGAATTTTATTTATTTTATATATTCATATTTCGATTATTTAATAAATCCTAAAAATTACTATGAGAAATATACAAGTATAGACTATGTCATTATTTTGGAATAATTTGATTTCATGTAGTTTTGAAAAAGTTTTGGATATGTACAACCCAAATAAATTGAGTTTACAAACATGAAAATCAACACTATTCCAAATTAAACGACACAACCTCCATCCACTGGCATTCATACAGTTATATCAAGTAAGCAAGTAGCCACATGGTAGGATGCTTGAACATAATAAGAAAAACACACACAAAAGGGATGCTAAAGCATAAAAACTTACATATTTACCGACGTCCCTCGAACAGCTACAAAACAAAGTTAGTAAAACATACATGATCTTATATACAAAATCATAATGCAATTCACTCATGAGATGCAACTAAAGATTCGGCTTCTAAGATATGACATGTGAATCATCTCAAGAACATGAGGTAGAGCACATAATCACATAGGAATTGATTAAATCCACAAGTGCAAACTTAGCTGAATCAAGATGCATGAAACATAGATGCATAGCATGGATACAACAACAAAAAATAAAGTAAAATAAACATGATGCATATTTACAAATAAGGAAAGCAAGTAAAAGAACGGGATAGAAAGAAGAGGGGCGAAAAATTATTACAACACTTTGAATAAATTATTATAAACCAAATTAGAGGGGGGGAGAATATTACAACAAAATTTAATAAATAAAAAAAAAAACTCACAATACACTCAAAATAAAATAAACAAAAGAAAAAAAAAAGTTCCATGTGCCTTAGAAACCACCGGAAGTTGGTTAACATTGAGAGACAACGACGTCTTGTCCAAAAGAAGCTAACCGGCCAGCCAAATAGGCCGCCGGCCAACTAGGCCTAGCAAAACCTATCTTATTGCGAAACCAAGAAAAGGAATAAACAAGAAATATGTAGGTGGCTCAACTAACCACTACCGGTTAGATTAAAAACAAGAAAACAAATATAAAATAAAAAAATGCAAACTTACAACAAAACTAATATGAGTCTAAAACAAGAAAACAAATATAAGGTGGAATATGCAAGATTACAACAATACTAATATGAGACTAATACAAGAAAAATATTAGCTAGGAAATGCAAGATTACAATACAATTACTATGAAACTAAAACAAGAAAGCAAATATAAGATAGAACATGCAAGATTACAACATGAACTTAAAAAAAGAAAGCAAATATGAGGTAGAACATGCAAGATTACAACAAAACTAATATGAAATTAAAGCAAGTGAATAAAAATAAATAAATAAATAAATAATTATGAGTTAAACAAACCACTTAGATTACAACAACAACACACTATGAAATTTAAAGTAAGAAAATAAATATGAGATAAACAAACCACATGGATTATAACATAACACTATGAAATAAAAAGCAAGAAAATAAATATGAGATAGAAAATATAAGAAAATGAAAGACTAGAAATTCACCTTCCAAAGAAAGGTCGAACTTCTTGATTTCCAAACTTCCTTTTGATCATCCTCAAGTTTAGGAAGTGTGTTCTCAATCCTCAATTTGAAATTAGAATGGAACTCTGGGTATGTATGGTGGAAAAGTGGCTAACTCTTTTTTTTTTTTCACTTTCAACAACACTCACTCTTTCCTTTGATCAATCACTACTGAAATTTAGCTATTTCAGAATTTTTGGAGGAGTTTTGGGTGTAGGAAAGATGGAATTTCAGTTTGTATGGAAGGTATGAGGTGTATATGGAAGATAGGAGTATTTTTGGCTTAAAAACTCAATTTTTCTCTCTTTTTTTTCACCATTTTCTCACTATTTTCTCTATAATTTCGTGGTCCTCTTTCTCTCTTACAATATGATCATTCTATATAGGCAATGAGGGAGAGTGAAGGTCAAAAGAAGGTGGGAGACAAGAATGTGATAGGAGGCCAAACTTTCAACGTGGTTGCATGGGATACTTCTTTACAGATGCAAACAAAACCTCTTTTTGACAATGGGGGATGAGTGGAGATAATGGAGGATGTGAGAATATAATGGAGGATGAGTGGGTGCACTTGAATGGATCAGAAAATAGGTAAATGAGGTGTCCCAGCCGAACCAAAACCAAAAAAATCGGGGCTGCTATTATTTTGGGCCGAGTCAACAAAATCTGCTATTAAACATAATTTCAAACGAGCATATCTCCCTTATATGGACTTGGTTTTAGGTGGTTCTTGGGTCTAAATTGAAGCCCTAGAAGTCTAATTTCCAATTGTGGTGGCCTCACATCTAAATTCCAAGTGTAAAAAGAGATATGCCTAATTTAGTGAAGGCTATTCATTTTCCTTAGGCCAGGTCAACAAAATCTGCTCTTACACCCAACTTCAAATGAGCATATCTTCCTTATCTGGACTTGGTTTTAGGTGATTCTTGGGTCGCAATTGAAGCCCTAGAAGTCTCCTTTCCAATGGTTGTGGCCTCACATTTAAAATCTAAGTGTACAAAGAGATATGACTAATTGAGTGAAGGATGTTCATTTCTTTTAGGCCAGGTCAACAAAATCTGCTTTCAAGCCCAATCTTCAAATGGGAATATCTCTCTTGCCTGGACTTGGTTTTAGGTGATTTTTGGTTCTAAATTTAAGCCCCAGAAATCTCCTTTCCAATGGTGGTGGCCTTACATCTAAATTCTAACTATACAAAGAGACATGCTTAATTTAGTAAAGGCTGTTCATTTTCTTCTTAATGATTTGATGCTCATTCTTTTCCTAAACCAGTTTTCTTCCATCCCCTCCTATTTCCTTCAAGTCCAAACCTATCCAAACCTATAGAGAAGATGTTTTTTTAAATATTTTTTCAAAGAGTTCACATTTCTTCCATTTATTTCCACTTTGTTCTTCACTTGGTTTAGTGAAAAGTGCAATATTTTAATTGAAACGGGAGCCTTGGAACATCGTAGAAACATTTTAAAAAATATTTTGAAAAGAGGGTTTTAAGGTCTAAAATAATTTGGCCAAATTAGGGCGTAAGGTTGGGATTAAAACTCAAATTCTATCTTTCTTCTAAGGATTCTATGAGAAATACATTCTGATTGTCATCATTGGGTAATCAACAGAAAACGCCCAAGTCTTAGGGCCGGTCAAAATGGGGTGTCTATACTCCATTAAACCATCATCTATAAAGACAGAAAGAGAAGACAAAGGGAGATGGAGTAGAAGAGTTAGGTGTTGTGTTATGGAAAGAGAGTCAAATGCAAAGTTTTTTTCAAGGAAGATGAAGATAGAGAGGACAAAAAGATAATTTTTCTTTATAATGTGAGGGTAAGAAGATATTTTTACTTAATTTGTTAGCTTAGTTAAGAGAAAAACATTGACACAAAGTGAAATGTAATTTTTAAAACATAGAGGAGAAATTTATATTAAGAAAAATTAGGGGTGTCAATGTAATTTGTCATTTTTTAATAGATAGCAGTTGTAATGGTAACAACGTTCAATCTAGATTCTCTATTATTTGAGAACATGTATCGTTTTGAAAAACTTTTATAATTTACGAGGTTTTGGTGCATAAATAATGAGTTAATGTGAGTTGTTAAGAGTTAGTATTTGGGGTAAATTACACTTTGCCCTCTTAAATTTTCACCCATTTTTCACTTTGACCCATTAAGTTTGACTCTTTTTTTTTTTTTTTTTTTTTCATTTTGGCCCTTCATGTTTATAATCCTTTCCACTTTGGCTCTTTAAGTTTGATTTATCTCACTTTGATCCTTCATGTTTGCAACCCTTTCCACTTTACTCATAGACTAACTTCTATCTAAAAACCTAATAGAATATGCCATATTACCAACACATCAGCTCCATGTGTAATGTAAAAAATTCACTAAAGATGCAAAAAATGAAAATAGAAAAAAAAAAAACTAGATTTTTTTTTTTTTTTTTTTAAGTCTTTAGTGAACTGTTTTTTCAAATTTATTCATAAACATTACTACATTATAGATGCATTTAGATTAGATGCACCTAAAAAAATAAAAACAAATTTAACTAAAAAAGAAAAAACTTTACTAAAGATGAAAAAAATAGAAATATACTGACTCAAACACCTGTATTGTCAATTCTAAAATGAAAATTTTACTATCATTTTTTTCGTCTTCAGTGAATTTTTTCCCTTTTTTTCAATTAAATTTATTTTTATTTTTTTAGGTGCATCTAATCTAGATGCATATATAACGTAATAATCTTTATGAATAAATTTGAAAAAAAAAAAAAAAAAAGTTCACCAAAGACTTAAAAAAAAAATTGAATTTTTTTTTTTTTCTATTTTTCATTTTTGCATCTTAGTAAACTTTTACATCACACATAGCGCTGATGTGTTGATGATGTGGCAAATTTTATTAGTTTTTGGAATGAAAGTTAGTTTAGGAGTAAAGTGAGAAGAATTGCAAACATGACGGGCCAAAATGAGAAGGATTGCAAACATGAAGGGTTAAAGTGGGGAAAAAAGAAAATCAAACTTAAAGGGAAAAATGGAAAAGATCGTAAATATGACGGGCTAAATTGAGAAAAATCAAACTTAAAAGGCAAAGTGAAAACTGAATGAAACTAAAGAAGGGCAAAGTTTAATTTATTATTTTTTTAATAAATAGTAGTTGTAATGGTAACAACGTTCAAATTATTTGAGAACATGTATCGTTTTGACAAATTTTTATAATTGACGAAGTTTTGGTGCATAAATAATGAGTTAATGTGAGTTATTAATACATGTTTTTAATATTACGTAAGAACAAACATCAATAAAGTAGAGGCAAAGAGCGAGAAAAAAAAATGTTTGAATTCATTAATAAAGTGTCATTTTCTTTGCTGATAAAAAAAAGTCACTTTTGTGCATATTTTTTCATTAAAAAATGTTAAATTATAAAGTTGTTCAACTCAATGAGTAATCTCAACTAATTCACTTTTAGAGAAAAAATTATAAATTTATTCAACTCAATGAGTTAATTTCAACTAATTTAGTAATTTTTTCATTAAAAACACTAATGATGTAATTAATTAAACCAAATTGACACAAAATTTAAAATTAAATGTCAAAATCGAGCAAATTAAAAATGTAAAAACCAAAATGACAAAAAAAAATAAAATAAAATAAAATAAAAAAGAGTGTAATTTAATTTATTATTATTGCTCAGGAGGCAGTAACATGATTCTTACTTCTTGGTTACAAATTTGGTAAGCGGCGGGCATGGCAAATGGAAGATGTGGCAATGTGAGCCAAAAATGGAGGCAACGTGTGAAACTGTCTAGCAGTTTGATTATCTAATACTATTATAAAAGTGTGAATAATCTGTCATGTTCATGTTGGAATATTAAATTGGGTACCAATCCTCAATTAAGATGGATTAAAGTGGGTTTAGATTCTTTGTAATAAAATCTTTACATCACAAAAAGAATTACCAAAAACCATTAAGAATTAAATAAAAAATTGACTTATTAAGTTAGCCTTATGAAAGAGATGTTGGGAAATGTGTAAAACCTTTGTATCCTACATTAATTGTAGATGAGAGTATTGATAGGTATTTAAATCCCTTTTTTTGCCTAAGGGTGTGAGCCCGTTGGGGCATCCAAATTTTCCGAATGAAGGGAGTTATAGATACTCCAAGGATGGACTTGGGCCAAGTCTATGGTCTAAGTAGGTTATGCAAAAATTGCCACATGCGCACACCGTCCGCTCGACCGAACCGAACCAGGTCCGTGGGTTGTGGGACTTGAGGGAATGGATTGAGTGTGGGGGTTGGGCTTGGCCCACCTATCTTCATCTTTGCGGGCTGCAGAATTATATACATTACACAGGTGTATAAAATGTGTGTAACTCCTGTATAATGATGATGAATTATTCTAGCAATTTTACAAGTTTAATATAGAATTCATTTCTACATTTGTGATGGGCCTTGATGGAATGTGACTTTTCCTCTCTCCCTCGATATGTATAAAAAGAGGCCCTCTCCTTCCTTTTTCAAGACCCAAAATTTTTGTTCTTCTTGTCTTCAATAGTTTTCTCTAGTTTTATATTTTTCCTAGTGAGAGAGTACTGTCATAGTTCTGTTCGCCGAAGCTACTCAATCGGTGCATTGTTGTAGCTGGTCCAACCATCATATCTTGGGAGGCAGATGTCGAACAACCTCTAATACCGAGCCGATGAGGCGACGAATCGGTTTTAAGGATACTATCTGGTGCAGGTTTCAGGTTGCTTTCCTTTTGCCATTTTATTTTGTTATGTATTTCTGTTCTGTTTGTAATTTCCAACATGTATTCTACTTCTGCAATTTTAATTCCTAAATATGAATCTATTTAGTCACACAATATGTACAACAAACTTAAAACATATTATATACTTTTCATGAATTAGGATGAATAGATTCATATTAATTTGTAATAGTTTGCACTACTCAGATCTATCACCTGGAAAATATTATGTACTACTGTTTTGGTTTATAGTAAATAATTGTCAAAACAGTTTCTTGCTACTGTTTTTGGGTGGTTTTTCCACTGTTCTAGTCTTAGACCATGCATGGTACTGTTGTGTTTGCTGTGTGTCCTAGTTTTTTTTTTGTTTTTTTGCCGATTTGTGGCCACTATTTGCCATATAGATTGTAAGGCCATTGTTTTGTTTCTCTCACACATCATGATTGTAAATTCAAATGATATGCATGCTGTTGTTTCGTGTTTGGTATAATACATGATTATAGATTAATATGCAAACCTGTTTATTTCTAGTTCTCTAGTGAAATTGAAAAAAAAAAAAAAAAAAAAAAAAAAAAAACCAGTACCTGTTCGTTTTTTGAGAAACCAAACTTGTGTCCAAGTTTGAAAAGCCCACTGTTTTATTTAGTTTGTGGTTCCATTGGGTTTTATTTAATTAAATGAGAAGATATATGTTTTGTTCTTCTTGCATGTCTCTTAATTTTATACATTTGGTAATATGCTCATGAGTGTTGCAATTTTTGAGATGCTAATTCTATTCTAGATTTTAATTTGTTACATGCTTATTATTTTCTAAACTATTTGCATAATTTTAATTGCTAGAGTTATTTGCCTGTTTATTAAGTAATCCAATTTATTTATTAGGAGTTATAAGTAGGAGTTATAAAATTGTGTAACTTGTCTATATTTATGTACATGTTTAATGTGTAAATAAAACTGCAAATTTATTTTATTGGTGTAATAATGTCATATATAATTACTTCATAATTTGAATTTAATTATGTGAAGTTATAAGGTATAGGTAACTCTTGGTAATTAAAATTTTAATTTAATTGTGGAGTTATAAATTTTAATTTTATAACTTGTCTATATTTATTTACTTGTTTATTGTGCAAATTAAATTGTACATTTAATTTTGGAGTTTTAGTTGTGTAATAATTTCTTACATAACTGATGGGTATTAAAGTTTTAAGTTAATATGGTTTCAAGTTTCTTTAGATTGTTTGGCTTGTATTTTCTTGTGTTTTTCTGCTAACTGTCTTTACAGGAATATATATGTGAAAGCACTACAACAAACTGCACATTTGGCGACTAAAATTGACGACCAAAACAATTTTAGTCACTAAAAATATCATATTGTGTGACTAAAAACCTGATTTAGTTGGCATTACTTTAATATTTTTAGCTACTAAATTACTTTAGTCGCCATATTGTCTTATTGGCGACTAAACTGAGTTTTAGTTGCTGTTTACAACCATTTTAAGAGACCAAAATTTCATTTAGTCACCGTATAATAAGATTTTTGCGACCAAAAATGTTTGTCACCAAAAAATGGGTGTATTTTGGTGAGTTTTTGGCGACCAAAGCTGAATTAGTCGCTGTATGTTAACCATTGCCGACAAAAATTTTAAAGTAGTAGGCAAATTAGTATGCTTTTCGCGACTAATTTTTAGTCGCTGTTAGGGATATTTGCCGACAAATAATCAGTTAGTCGCTAAAGCTTCTAAATTTTTTTAGAGGGAAACTAATTAATGTTGGCGCCTAGTATATATTACACAGACTCACTTTTTTGTTCTGTTTTAACTCACACACCAACATACAGAGCAGTCGATACACCTAACCTCCACCATCGCTCACCACCGCCGACATCACCATCGCTGGCCACCGGTGGTCGCCACCACGACCACTGCAAATCGACCCCACCACTGATTATAGGTATTTGTCTCTCATCTCTCTCCTTCTCTATCGATCTGGGTCAGTGTGTTTCTATCTCTTTCTCGCCGTCTCTTCCATGCCTGTGTGTAACGATTTCTATAGGGTTTGTATATGTTTTTTTTCTTTCATTTTCTGTTGATGTCGTAAACAATTTGTTAGGGCTTTTTTTGATTTCGTGAATGGGTTTGGTTGAAATTTCGGATTATGGATTTCTGATTCTCGATTTTGGATTGTTGAACTATATGACCAATTTGAATTTTGTATTGGTATTAGGGACAAACCACTAACAAAAACCTCTGAACCTCTGACTGCATGTTCTTCACAGCCCCCCAAAAAAAGAAGCATAAACCAACCCATTACTGACATGACAATTTCTAGAAATGACATACAAAACCACAAAGAAATTGCATTTAAATTTTAAGCTTATCAATGACTCATAGGAACTATAAATAGATATATCATATATAGACATAAACATAGGCAAACATATATATATATATATATATATGAAGAGATTGTAGCTAAAATCCATATCAATTTTAATATGTAAAAACATATTCTAGTGAATATATTTATACTTCAATTTACTTTTAATTGTGTTAGATTAGACAACAATGTGAGGATAGTTACTATAATATGATAGATAGTTACTTACGATGGTCCATTGAATGATGATCCAGTGGATGACTCATCTGAAAAATAGAATGACAACAATGTCAATCCTGTATAAAGGTCAGGAAATCTAAACATGGAAAGTTAAGCAAACACTGTTACCAAAGAACACTTTATGGTTTGAGGCTTTCAAAATAATAGGAGGTTAACAACTATGTTTCAATGAAACTTCTCTATAATTCTTTGAAATATGGAAGGTTCTTATAGTTTACATATCTGATAATGGTTCTAAATCAATCTTGACCTTGTTGGGTGTTGATGTTCCTGCTTTTGTTGCGGGTTTAGGGTTTTTCCATGTAGTTGTTTTCATATGAGTGATGTGAGTATTCTCATTCTTAGTTGTATTTTCCTCTCTCATCAGGTCTCACTCTCTACCAAACCTACACACCATCATTTTTGGGTTTGAGGAACAACTTTGAATTGGGTATGTATCAAGCAGCAATCAATAACAGCTACATTCCTAATCTTCACGTGTTATAGTTTTCAGAATATTTGCCGTCATTTGATACAAATTTTCAATGATTTTATTTGGGAATTTTTTCCCTTCATTCTTTGAATTTGGAACTCTATTAATGATAGTCTTGTCAATATACCATCTTTGGTGATTTTCTTTCCCTCTTTTAAGTGTTTGTGGTGGTTGTCTTTAGTTTTTATAGAAATTTCCAAATTACATAGTTAATTTTGAATTGTTTTATGTCTTATTCACCCAAGTTTTTTTTTTGAATTGTTGAAAAGGATTGGTGATTCTACCATCGATCTCAGAAGTAGAGCAAGGATAATAGTTTTTCCTTATTTAAATATTTAGTTTCCATTTTATTCTTTTTTTTTTTTTTTTTTTGAGGACGAATTTCCATTTTATTCTTGTGGTTATTGTTTATCTTCTTGATTAGCCACAATGATTTGTAATATATGTTGGTGTTGGTCTCACGCAAACTTTTTACTCTTTTTGTACCTTTTAAAGGTCCCGAAGAGCTTCCCAAGTGGAACTATGATGGATGTAGCATATGCCAAGCTCATGGAGAAAAGGCCATAACTGATCATATTGTATGTCATCTTGTTTTCACTTTTTTTTTCTTATTATATTGATTGCTCTTTTCTAGTATTATTTTCCATCTTTTGGTAGATTTAAATTTAAATGAAATGGGTGCTTGCTTTGTAATTTGGTTATTTAACATGACAATCCTGAACCAATTTTTAAAGATCCATTCTAGTGGGGTAACAATATATTGGTAGTGGTGAATTAAGCCTGTATTTTGCATTCAATTTTCTTTGGTTTTTGGAGAATTTTCATTACGATGTGGTAAACAAATTTTGTTTGGCTGTCTTTCTAATTACATTGTCTTCTTAATTGGGCATGTGTCAATATTTTTCTATACTCTATTTTATGTTTTCTTGGTATTCATATTCTAAGTTTAGCATGTTTTTTAAAAAATTATAATATTGACTTTTTTAATACTTGTTATTTTCCTCTCTAAGAGTTCTTAAATATGTTATAATTGTACACCCAATACACATGGACGTTAGGATATGCATCTTTAACAAATTATAGTTGAACAACTAGAAGTTTGCTTTGGGTATTTTGCTTTGGGATTATCAGTTAACAAAATATTTTCTTCTCCCCTCAACATGGGATAGCAATATAATGTCATGAACTAAAATTACGGAAAGACGTTACTGATGACCCAACAATGAACACATACCCCATGACGGCGTGCTGATGACCAATCAACAAACACACTACGAAAAACCTGAGGTTTACACTGTGGTTGCTTTGTATAGTTGAAAATAATTTCTTTAAAAGTTAGCCTTAGTTGAGAAATCTGTGGCCAAAACATAACAAATTAGGATTAGAAAGTGTGATTAATCAGTAGCCTAAATACTCTCACATCTTTCTACTGCAAACCTTTGCAACTCCATTGAAACAATAGAGGATAATCTGGTGTAGCCAACAAACCATACTCTAACTAGATTTTTTTTTTTGTTTAGGCCCTCAATAGGCTTGATCCATCTCTGCTGTAAACCAAAATGCCCTTACTGCAAGAACACGAAAGCTATCAGAAAGTAGAGAACTCATGAAGGGGTGGTAACCTATGTAAATATATCACATTCAAACATTCTACTCCAAATGTAGAATGTAAATAGTACTAGTTGTTCGGGTTTCAATTTTGGATTTTACTAATTGAATATTAGATTTTGTTGACTTTTTAACGATTTTAAGTTAATAGTCTGTTTCATGTAATATTTCATTCATTTCAAAAAGCAATGCTAATCGAACACCTAAACTTTGCAGAAGCTCTCTTCCATTACAAAGTATTTTTCCAAGTTGCCGTCCATTCCCAGGTTCATCTTTGCTTGATGTGTACTGTTCCAATAATGGAAAAGAGTTGGACGATGATCAAAGATAGGCTAAAAAGTAAAGAGTATCTAGAAGGTGTTTAGTCATTTATTGAGTTTGCTACGAAGAATTTAGGGCCGCAGGATGAAATCCGCTGTCCTTGTGTTGATTGCTTGAACGACACGGAATTTAGTCGATAGGTTGTATGGTTGCACTTGATTCGAAGAGGAATTGCATGTTCTTATTGAACTTGGGTCCACCACGAGGAACATGTTCCCATGTTTCGTGCTTATCCTACTATGCGAAACGATGATACTGAAAGCCACCGAGCTGGAATGACAACCAATCACGAAAATGTGGGTGAACTTCCAACCATGTTAGAAGAGATTTACATGAGTGGTCTCATGGATGATGATATCGACGAAGAACATACTAGTTCGGAGAGGCACAATTTGTTGAAGTTCATGAAGTTGTTCGATGATGCTCAACGCAAAGTATATCCAGAGTGCAAAAAGTTCTCCATCTTGTCCTTCGTAATTAAGATGCTTCACATGAAGGTGTACAATAAATGGAGCAACAAATCTTTTGATATGGTTATGCAAGTTTTCAAAGACATTCTACCAAAGTGTGATGAAAATGTTCCATGGACCCTTTATGAAGCGAAAAAGTTATTACGTGAATTGGGTTTGGGATATGAGGCCATTCATGCATGCAAGAATGATTGTACTTTATTTTGGAAGGACAATGCCATGTTGGAGAATTGCCCTACATGTACGGAGTCTAGATACAAGTTGAACGACAAGACGGGTAAAAAAATTCACACAAAATACTGAGGTACTTTCCTTTGACACCGAGGTTGAAGAGATTGTACATGTTGAAAAAAACAGCCGCACATATGAGATGGCACAAAGATAAGCGTGTGGATGATGGAGTATTGTGACATCCAGCTGATGGTAAGGCATGGAAGGACTTTGATAGGCTGCATCCTACGCTCTCTACAGATCCTCGGAGTGTAAGGCTTGGGCTTGCCACAGATGGTTTCAATCCATTCGGAAATATGAGTACATCGTACAGCATGTGGCCCGTAATCTTAATGCCTTATAATTTACCCCCATGGAAGTGTATGAAAGATCCGTTTTTCATGATGTCATTGCTTATTCCCGGACGATCTGTACCTGGAAGAGACATCGATGTTTACTTGCAACCATTAGTAGAAGAGTTAACTAATCTGTGGGAGTATGGTGTGCAAACATATGATGCCTCAAACGGCCAAATATTTACAATGCATGCAGCAGTCATGTGGACCATCAATGACTTTCTACATATGGTTCCTTCTCTGGTTGGAGTACAAAAGGTGACCTAGCCTGCCCTAATTGTAACATGGATGCATCATCTTAGAGGTTGCGAAGTAAGATAGGGTATATGGGTGCTCGGTGGTACTTACCTGAGAACCATAATTGGCAAAGAAGTAAGCTATTCAACGGTGAAATTGAGAATCGGTCCCAACTTGTGGAGTTATCGGGAGAACAAATACTGGACCAAATTAATTTGGAGACGTACAGGCTGTATGGAAAGCATCCAACCAACCAAAAAAGAAAACGGACTGAAAATCCGACTCCGAACTGAACAAAAAGAAGCGTTTTGTTCGACCTACCCTATTGGAAAACACTTAAGCTTCGACATAACCTTGATGTCATGCACATAGAGAAGAATATATGTGACAATCTACTTGGGACACTATTGAGCATAGATGGCAAGAACAAGGACACGGACAAAGCACGTTTGGATCTGGAGGACATGCGAATACGAAAGGAGTTACACTTGATAAGGCATGCGAATGGCGCTTTTGAGAAGCCTCTGGCATTGTACACATTGTCCCCAGCAGAACGAATAGGGTTTTCTGATTTCTTGAAATCGATTAAGTATCCTGATGGCTATGCAGCAAATGTATCCAATTGTGTCACCGCGAATGGTGGTAAGTTAGTTGGCCTGAATAGTCATGACTGTCATGTCATTCTACAATGACTTCTTCCCATTAGGATGCGAGGATACCTTCTTACCGAGATTGGGACCACATTGTTTGAGTTCGAAACTTTTTTCAGACAGTTGTGCTCAAAGGCATTGAGGGTGACTGATTTGGAGAAATTGCAAGAACAAATAGTACTTATACTGTGTAAGCTTGAGAAGATTTTTCCTCCTGCTTTTTTCGATGTGATGGTCCACTTGGCAATTCATTAGCCTTACAAGGCTAGGTTTGGAGGGCCTGTGCAATATCGATAGATGTATCCTATTGAGAGGTATAACTATGAGTCAAAACTTTTTTCATGTAATTATAGTTCAATATGACCATACTGACGATCAAGCCGATGTTTACATGTAGGATGCTCAAACTTCTTAAAGGATTTGTGGGCAATAAAGCTCGGCCAGAAGGTTCCATTGCAGAGGGCTACATATCGAAAGAGTGTACGACGTTTTGTTCATTGTATTTGTATGGAGTTGAAACAGTGTTTAACCGGGAAGAAAGGAACTACGATAGGGGTGACAATGGCCCAGGGTTGGCGATTTTCACTCAAAATGTCTGTCCTTTTGGTCACCTCCCAAGGGCAATTGATGTGTCTATAGCTGACCGCGAATTGGCTCATTGGTTTGTCCTACACAATAGTTTGGAAGTGGACGAATATCTGGAGTATGATTCCTTATCATATATGCAACATACATTGTCTACATGGTTTTTATTTTTGAAAGTCTTCATTATTCCAATTACTTATGACTTACATTGTATTAACTAGGGAACACAAGCTCGTGTTGCAACAAAAATATGGAAGTTCATGCAACATTGCAATGCGACAATGCAAAGAATTTCCTAAATGGTTCAAACATCGCATAAGCTAAAACTTGTTAGTGTGTAGTTTGCAGATAACGTTTAATAATTCTAAGTTTGAATTGACATGACATACTTTCTTGTGTAGATGAACCAATTGCGAAATCAAAAGTCACCCGAAGCAACCGATGAGATGTGGTCATTAGCCAATGGACCTAATGCCTTAGTGAACACATATTCGGGATGCATTTGTAATGGCGTCCGATTCCATACTATCGATTGTGATAACCGTCGAAAATGTCAAAATAGTGGGTTGGTAGTGGAAGGCGACCACCAAGGCCAATTGATAAAGTTCTACAGCTACCTTTGTAAAGTGTGGGAACTAACATATTTGTTTGGACATCGGGTTGTTTTGTTCCAATGTGAATGTATAACACCGGTAGTAGTCGAACTTTGCGAGTCGAATCACATGTGACAACTGTTGACGTAAGAAGTCGATGGTATAAAGATGACTCGTTTGTGTTCCCAAGCCAAGTTCAACAAGTTTTCTATGTTCATGATACGAAGTTAGGGCCAAACTGGCGAGTCGTGGAAAACTTTCAACATCGACGAATTTGGGATGTGACAGAGCTGGATGTGCCAGAATTTGATGAAGTGTTACAAGATGATGAAGCCAGTCTTGTTGTACCAACTGAGCCTATTGATGATGATGTTGTTTTACGTCGGGATGACATTGAACCTGAAATTATTTCAATGGAAGTTTCTCAGTCCAATAAGCGTATACAACCCGAGGGTGTTATGGATGATGCTTTCATCTGTGATGACGATGATGAACTAACAATCGCGGGTGATGACGAAGAAGAAGATGAGATACAAAGTGATTTTGATACAGATACAGACCTAGAGTTTTAACTCAGTTTGTTTCTTTGTCCGGCTTGTTTTGTTGATTAATGGGGGCAATTAAGAATATGGTGAGTAGACTAGTTATGTCTTGATTCTTCTTCTTCTTCTTGTTCAGACCCCAATTTCCCAAGTACATTCATATTCTATAAACTCAATACCCTTGTAATTAATTTCCTCTACGATTTCTATGAACTTTGTCAGAAAATTGAAAATCAAATTCATACTCAGGTCAGATTTTCCATTCAGTCAGCTATGCTGTTTGGCTGATTTTCCCACAATCTATTGCAGATTTACTCATCTGCTCTGTCTCTGTTTGCTGAATTTGACAGTTCGCTGTTGTTTTTGTCCACTTTGGCTTCTTGATGCTTGACTGCTATGCTTAGGTGCTAGCTAATGGTAGGATGGTTGGTTGGCTGCGTTGGGATGTTGTGTTGGTTGCTTAAATGTATTCATGCTGCTCTGTTGATGCCTTGTTTTGTTGTTTTGTGTGCTGCTGTTTGGTTATTATTCATGTTGTGCTGGTTGTTAATCTGACACAACATTTAGGTATTTCAAAATATGTTTTGAAGGAAACAAAGCCATGAGAACACTCACATTTGCTGCTGGTTTTGTTTAGGCATTTCACTTGGGCTAACAAGCAAACTGATGGTCTGTATATTGCTCCCAAAATTGATAGAGTTTTTGTCAATGATAAATGGCTGCAATGTTTTCCTTCTTCCCATGCCAAACATACTTCATTTACATTCATTTATGGAGAATATGGCTCTTGCTTTAACATTATAATGTGACCTTCTATTTTCTGATTGTGACTTTGTTCTTTTTCCTTAAATATTTTTAGTGACATGTTTTCATCCCCCTTATTTGTGCCACCTATGTTTTCTTAGTGTCTCTGCTTTAGAAATTTTGATTGTAGTTTTCTGTATTTGATTTAGAAATTTTCTCCTTATACTGGAATTGTCGTGACATTTTTATAACCTAATTGAGTAAACTTTTAGTTTGATATGCTTTTCAGCCCTTTTACTTGTTTTATGTGTTTCCTTAGTACTAACGCCACTATTGAAATTTTGGATTGTAATTTTTGGTAGTTGATTTAGGGAAAAATTTTATTCTCATACTGGAATTAAGTTTATCAAGTTTTGGAATTTTATGGAACTTGACTCACTTTAAATAGTAGTGAAACATTACCATGTTGCAATGACTTGCTACCTTAGCATGAATAATTCGTGATGGGTTGCTCTGTAATGTGACTAGAGGTTGTTTTCTTGCTTCAAAACCTAAAAAACTGCAAATGAAGTATGACAAATTTGATCAGAATTTAAAGCTCTTGAAGGATTCATAACTGACAGACACTTACTACTTTTTTAACAAGCTTTTTGTTTGGCATAGGACTTGAAACCTTGAAGTTTGGCGTCTCTGACTGAGCCTTAAATACTGTCTCTCTAGCAAGGAGTCTTTTTGAGACATTTAAGGATATTTGTCACGTTGTACAAATGGCTGGATGGACTATCATGTATATTTGAGATTTAATACTTATTTTTGTTGTTCTGACAGTGCTGCAGATCAATGGTTTAAGGAGGCAAAAGAGAAACATTCAACATTGAATGCGATCATATATGGAAATATAATATATGCCCATTGGTATGTTTTTCATTTGACAAATTTCGAGCTATTTCTTTTTTTTTTTCTTTTCTTTTTTTTTTTTTTTTTTTTTTTTTACTCTGCCATATGCATAGATGAAAAGTTTGTAGATCGTGTTCCTAATTTCTGTAGCTAGTAACCTCAAAGATGGGTTAGGTACTATCATATTGAAATTTGTTTTGAAAAATTTGTAGTATTCTATCTATGGTATGATGGTATCTGTTTTTGGGCAAAGAATTGTTGAAACTGATGTGAGCTAATAATCTGATATAAATGCTCCTATGCTGAATTTTGGAAATATCAGATGATGCCTGGAGACCTCTGATGTAACCATAGTCAACATAGCGATTCTTAGCCCAAACTTTACCTTGTCTAGCAAATCAACTTTATATATATATACAAGTACTGTGCTTTTTTTTTTTTTTTTTTTTTTGCTTGTATTATATATTAGCCATTCACTTGGGAAATGAAGCCTTCCTAATAAAATGCCAAAGCTTCTTATTTATGGTCTAGCAACCCTAATAAAATAAGAGAACTAATAATAATAAGAAACTAAATATTAAACACTGAAGGACATTAATTAATAAAATTGTAAATTAAACCTCCATGTGATTGAAAGTTTCCATGTGCAAGCTTAATATTGGACCTCTACAGTCTGCATAACCATGTAAGTAATGGCATGAAAGCATATTTTGTTTATTAAGTTCACTAAAGCATTGGTTAGGTGCCACCCAGGTCTTTGCCTACTTAGGGAGGTCCAAGGCCCTAGACATTGCCTGGAGGTTGGATGCCTTCACTTTGATTTAATATTGTATTCCTGGTACTTTCACAAGGAAATTCTTGGTTTCATACGTAGTAAATGGATAGCTGTTATACTCAATGACTTGAAATTGTGTACTTTGTTCTTCCATTTTTGATTATTAGCCTATGTTACCTGGAACGTGGATCGTTCTAGTAATGTTGTACGCCACTTGTTCAATCTGGTTTTGGAAAACATTCTTCCTGTCATCCTTACGAAACATGCTTCATTTACATTCAATCTGGCAGTCTTTGCTTTATGATTCTATTTAAACACAGGACTCGATTACTCGATGACGATGATGCTTTCATCTAGAAACAAACAGTTATTCCATGTTTTATCAGCATATCAAGTGATATGCTGAAAAACTAGTATAATTGGTGAAAATAATGCGATCCACACCCACATAGTGTTCTCACCCCAAATAATTTGTCACTTGAAATCCACATAATATATGACATGAACAATAAAATAGAAACCCATAAACTACATTAATAAAATTTTCAATGTAAATGATAAATCAAATCGTCTGATAACAATTTTCAATAGTGAGATATCATCACTTTGATTCTTCACTTGCAAGCCTCTCACTTAGTATCCTAACTCCCATGTACCTGCACCATTTACAAACATAGTACTTATCAGTGATAATTAAGCACATTAATTCTAAAGATGATTAAAACACAGTAGTTTCATGGAATAGAGACATCTGAGAACCTTTATGTATTTTATTTATGTGCAAGTAGACTTTTTGTAATGCAAAAGATCTCTCAGGAACAATTACTCATGTATGTTTGTTACGTAATGTAGGTACCATGGTTCGTGGAATCAAGACAAGGCGGCGAAAGAGAGCAACAAGTGGCAATGTAATATGAGCCTCTGTAGCATGTCCACAGGAGATTGGCACCCTGCTGACGTTCTTTGATGAGACGTGTAGATGCACCCGAACGTCCCGGGAAAATCCCATTTTGTTCATTGGGCTTACTACAGTTCGGACTCGACGTCACGGTTCTGAATCTAATCCCGCAAAGTGCAATGCGAGATCAATAAATCACCAAAGAGTCCAAATCCGGAAAATCGTTTTGGAAAACTGATTTTTCAGAAAGAAGTGCCAAACATGGACTGTTTTGCCAGATATAGAGTCGCCACCTAAATATTTTATTTTTGGAGAATTTAGGAAACCCTGACTCGTTGCCTAAGGCCACGTGTCCGTCATCACCAAAGTTGCCTCGGCTCGGGAACTTAGGTACGATTAGGGAAGGTCATCTATGAGCACCCCCGCTCGCCCGATCCGAAGATCGGCCTGTACTAAGCATGATATCGAGTTTTGAAAACATATGTGTTCTTATTCCGGTTAATTAGCTAATCTTACTATGTGATGCGCACAACACACAAGTATAGACTAGATCGCCTAATTTGGAACAAAGCATCGCATATCTGTTTGTTTGGAAATGATTTGAAGTTTGCTACTCGCAAGTAGGCTAAAATGCGGATTTCAATGAATCGTTCCAATTCAAGTAATCCAACCTTCACCCACAAGCATTCAGGCAGTTATATCATATAAGCAATTAGCCTCATGGCAATCATGTTGTCATGGCAACACTCACACTCATGCAATATGCTAAAGCATAAAAGCTTACTTAGTACTCCTAGCTAGAACGACAACTAGTTAGTAATCAATGCATAATCCTAGTTCATGTTAAGATGGCTAATGCAATGCATGCAAAATGTAACTAGAAATAGGCTCAGCCATTCTAAAATGGCATATGAGATGCAACTTGATAATCATGTATTCAAATCAGTATTGAAATACAATGCAGTTGGTATGATGTGCCGAGCCCGATGTATGCAATACAAATGAATGAATGCAAACATGCGGAGCATAAGTATGCTAATTGAAACGTGCCCTAAACTAACCATCAAAAGCTAGTGAATAAAAGGGAGAAAGACGTGGGGTTAGAAGACATTCACACACGCATGCACACTTATTACAAATTCTCCCTCTCGACGGAGGGTTCGAATAAATAATACAAATTGACTAATTAAATAACCTAATAAGCTAATTAAATATTACAAAACCCTTAATTAATTAACCAATTAATAATAAAACAGTCTAAACATTAAACTAAAGAGGCCACCTCAGCTCCGCCTCGGAATGATTGGATGATGCATGCACGATTCGCCTCGCTCGAAAACTCGTAGCCATGCCTCTGTTGCCTCTATTTGCACTGTTTTATGACTCTGAAGACTGCACGAGTCCCAAATATGCTTCTAAACTACTCCTCGAGAATTGTGGGATGTCACCGACCAAGAGAAAATACCACCGGCCATGGAAATATGGTCATCGACCAAAAGTGGGACCATCGGCTAGATTTTGGTAGTCGGTCGGCACTAAAAGTGGCTGACCGGTCATTTCTTCCTGCAGAACATTGGTTTTGTTGCAGCAGAGGACAAACAGTGCATGGCAAAGAATTTATAAGCCAAATGTATGCACGACCACCCCCGCTATCATGCTAAGAACTCAAGGGAGTATGGCTCTCGATCCTCGGGCCACCAATCACGCATTTCGATGCATGATGGCCAAAGGTGTCAAAGGTGCATATCAATATAGAATGAATGCAACACACAAATGAATGCTACACACTCTATCATGTTGGGTCAAGAGTGTTAGCGACCGAGGATTGAGGCACATTTCGTCACGTTAAGTACGAAACGTCCCTTGATCCTCATGTTTGGTTTGACACCCTAAACCAAACAAAATGCAATGCATGTATGCCAAATGCAATGCGAAATATGCAATTAATGCAATGCAACATGAACAATGCAACTTAACATGCAAGCAACATGGTCATACAATTTATTCACCCAAAAAAAACATGGTCATACAATAGGTATGCAATGCTACAATGCAACCTAGATATGCAAGTATACAAAGTGATAGGCATGCAACAATGACGCCAACTAGAAGGGTGAGACAACATGCAATGCGGTAAGCCTACAACAATACATAAGTGCATGATCCATGGGCTTACACTAAGGATGGGTAGGCTTCAGCTGTGCCAAAACAGTGGCCAAAGTGCCAAGAAATAATGGACAAAACACACCCAAACAAGCTCATGTAAAGGTCCAACACTTAGGCATAAAAAGGAGTCGACTTCTAAGCACATTAAGAAGAGACAAATATAGACAAATGACAAGCATGATAAAGTCTGAAAATGTGCAAGGAATGATGCCAAATCAACCAAGCCATGCAAGTAAGGTATGCAATAAAGCCCAAAACTTGAGACTAACAAAAGGGGGGGGGTCGAACTATGGCCAAACCCACTAAGCCCCAAAGAGCCAAGATGACTTAAAACAGTCTTAGGGCAGTCCAAAATAGGGCTGGGGCATTCAAGGAACAAGTCCAAAACATGCTAAGAAATGGGCGCAAAATAGAGGGTATTCAAGGCCACAAAGAGAGCATTCCACTACAACTACCTCAACCAAACATGGCATGGGTTACGCAATGAAAAAAAGAGCTGTAACATTTCAAGATAAGCCCCAATACCCAATTAGATGGCACCTAAATGACTTAAGTCTAGAGGTATGCACAATGGCCCAAACCTGGAGCATAAGACAACAACTTTTCAAAGCATTGAAAAGATGGCAAATGCAAGCATACAAGCATGGAACATGAACTAAAATATCATGACAAGTGATGCCAAATCACAGAAGTAGCCCAAATAAAGCATGCTAATGACTCACACACCCAAAGCTAACAAGCTAGAATATATGGTGGCTATACAAAGCATGGCAAACATGACTAAGACAACACCAAACAGAGTTTGAGCATGATAAAACAAGGCCACAAACTTCTCAGAGTTAAGTCAAAATGTGCAAGCATGATGGTCCAAACACAAGATACATGTTATGCAAACATGCAAGATTACTCTACAAGTATGTGAAGCATGCAAGATGCCATCAAACCAACATGGAATAGAGTTAAGGCAGGTCCTAAAAGCCCCTAAAAAGTGCTGAAATAGAACCAAGACATGCTAAGTAAACATGCTACTTTTATGAGTCAACAATACAAGTAAAGGGGACACAAAGGGAGGGGGGTGTCCCTCCCCTATACAAGACCTCAAAACCACTCCTCCACCACTGAAAATCCTCTGGATTTGAGTGGTGAGAAGGTTGAAACAAGAAAGGTTCCAAAGCCAAAAGGAAAAGGCAAGAAATGAGGCCAAACAAGGCCAAAGGGGAGGTAAACAACCCCCAACACAAAAATGACCTTAAACAATCATCTTAAGCATACAAAATCAGACCTTTTTACAGTTTATAGCTAAGCTTAAAACAATATGCAAGATAGGCTAAAAGCTCATGCAAGAATGGGGAATAAAGACGATAGTTTGTCACCCTTGAAGAACCTCTTCAAGAACACCACTCCAGCACCTCCTTCTGATCAAAACCAACTCAAAAACTCTAGAATCAACTCCTTTAGTGCCTCAGCAACCAAGGATAGTGTAATGGTAGGTGTTTATGTGCAATAGTAAGAACAAAACACACTTTAGAACACTATTACACACACAACTATAGAGAGAGAAGATATTGAGAGAGAGTGATGTATCTCACTTCTATATCAGATGGATCAACCCCTGGAAAAGGAGGGGAGGCCCTCCTTTTGTAGAAAACCAACTTTGCTAAGCTTCCAAGAGAAGCTAAACAAGGATGAAATCCCTCCATACACGTGTATGGAGGGCAGAGTCTGTGCTCGCCAGCTAGCACAACTGGTATGCACAATGCCTGAAAAAGGCAAAGAAAAGGGGTCGGCCGGAAAAAGTGGCCGATCGACCAAATAAATGGCTGGCCGACCAACCAAAGTGCCGATCGGCCAACACATTTAGCTGATGGAAAGAAAAAGGAGCTGATGGCCTCATTCCATGGTTAATGGGGTGTGGGGATGGCCAACAGGCCACCCTCTTCCCTCAGAAGCAAAACACAGGTGTTTGGTCCACAACCAAGCACAAAACAGACAAGTTGAGAGGTCAAGAGGCAAGGTGCGTAGCCGAGACCTCCGAGAACTCAAAACGAACACGAACATGGATGATCATCGAGTGTTCAAACGATGACGTCCAAATTTTGAGGACGATCAAAAATGGGGTGTCTGCAAGACACAGCCACCCGATGATACACAAACAGTAGTGGACGAGACACAGCCAGGTGGAGTGGGTAAGAGCATTGAACTTAGTTGTAAGCTAAAAATTTTGATTTTTTTTTTTTTTTTTTTTGGTGCATAAGTCATCAAGTAAAGCAATGAAAACCCCATAAAGACAAACAAAAACAAAGAAAAAAAAAAAACCAAACATTACTTTGCACATAACAAGGACACTTCCACAACAAATAAAATATTAGATAAACAACCTTGAAATCAGCTAGAACATCAACAACAACCAATTGAATGTTGCCCTAGCTGCATCGATAGCTGCGAAATCCAAGTTGTAGCATAATTTATGTTTGACTTTATGCAGCCAAATAGTAGCTGGCAGCAACAGTAGGCAGCGAAAAAACTAACAGGACCCACTACGGCTACCTTTTTTTTTGAAGTTCATTAGCAATGTTTGTAATTTGTGACTTCCTTCCCCTTTTGTACTAGGGCAAATGAGGTCAACTCGTGTACGAGGACCAACATTAGGCAAAGGAGTGCAGAAAAAAATTACTAGGAGAAAGGGGGAGAAATTACATGTCTATGTCAATCGGGTGTTGAATGCAATCACAGGAGGGAATGCCACTCCAGCGACGAATGAGTTGGGCCTTCAAATTAGACGGTTTTTCCCTCTTCAGAGCGTGAAGTCATGGAGAAAAATTGATCAAACTACCAAAGATGTGGTCATCCAAGCGGTGCTTGTATGAGAATCATCTTTCCATAATGTCTTCATTATGCTATTTGTAATTGCATAAATTAATTGTTGTACTAATTCTCTTATTATGTTTGTAGGACAAGTTTGTTATTGGCGATGATTTTGATAATGATGAACAAGCTCAACAGATCCTCGATAGAAAGGCATATTTGCTATACAAGGATTGGAGGTACAATCTAAAGCAAGAGTTCCTCGAACCTGAGGGAAAGGGTGTTGATGACCCCTATAGTCATCCGCCTAGTGGAGTGAGCTTGGAGGACTGGAAATATCTTATTGATGTTGCTTGGAAAGACGAATCTCACTTGGTAACAAATTAATTACAAACCCCATTATTGAAATTAATTTATGTTTTAATATGTAAAATTCTTCACTAATTTTTATTTTATTTTATTTTATTTTTTGTTCCTATTTTTTTAGAAACGCTCAAAAGCTGGTAAAGCAAATAGGGGTATGCTCCCCTATAATATACAAGTGGATCGCGATCATTTCCTATAGCAATGTCGCTTATGGTGAGAACTTAATTTACTAATGTAATGGATGATTGATTCTTCTTGATTTTGAATATTACCATGTACTAATTCGTCAACGGAATTTTTGAAAACCTAACAGGCAAATGAGGATGGAGATATAGATTTTCCTGAATTTGATAAGAAAACACACAAGTCCAAGAAAACGGGAGATTGGATTGACCCCAAATGTGGTGAGCTACATGTGAGTATTGAATGTTGAAACCAATTGTGTTGCATATCTATTAGTAAAGTTGTTTTACATTCCTTCTCCCATCTTGACTTTATTATTTTTTTGCCATGATAGGATGATATGGTGAATCTACAACTGGTAGCCACCGATGCGGGGATGCCATTGACCCACGAAGAAATATTAAGGCAAGTGCTCGGGGAAAAAAAAATACTTGCGTGGATGTGGGAGAGGCCCACAACCCTCTTCCACAGCTTCTAGTGTGGCACGAGCACGTGACAAACATATGGAGTCAATAAGAGCAGAACTGGAGGTTCTTCGTGAGGACCGTCAAAGAGATCATGAGGAGTTACTGAAGAAGAAAGAGGAACGTCAAAGAGATCACGAGGAGCCATTGAAGGAGAAAGAGAAGTGCCGAAGAGATCATGAGGAGCTATTGAAGGAGAAAGAGGAGCGCCAAAGAGATCGAGAGGAAATTATGAGGAAAGAGAGTAGCTGATCAAACAGGTCGATGAAGAAAAAAAAGCACGGGAGGCACAACAAGTACAACTCAATCATTTGAACGACGTGGTGTCACGGCTGACAACCCTCTTGGAGGGTTCAGATGGTCATTCTACTATTCGATAAACAAAATTTCGTTTGACAAGCTAGTTCAACTTCTACAAAAAATATGGATCATGTTGACATAGAATTGTTTTCTAAAGTTGCTATGCAAATTTTTTTTTGTTATGTGCTTCGAATAGGTTTGGAGGCATAAAGTGAGTAGACTTTGCAGCAGCCGACGTGGTGTTTTGATACATTACACAAAGGACCGTAATCTGATTTCCATAAGGTAACGACATGATTGGAATGAAATATTAAGTTCCCCAAAAGCAAATACGATGAGCATATGAATATGAGGCCAGTTACTATATTAGCAGTGATATCCAATTGAATGTCATTTCAAATTTAAGACTAATTGAATAAACCAAGTTAAATTGGAATGAATTTTGATTTAGTACATTATAACTAGTACAACTGGACTAGTCTAAAGTGCATGCAAGCCATTATTGGTTCATACTGATGAGTTTGAGAGAGAGAAAAGTTGTGAAGATATAATGCAAATTGAGAGCACTGAAAGGTACATAAAACCGATTTTTTAGAAAACTAAAATGTTATTTGAATTTTTTAAGTTAGAAACAGTAGGTAGGTTTTAGTCGAGTCAATTGGTATATATTTTTGTAACGCTTCTATGTACAATAAGTCTATCGAAAAAAGCGAAAAAGGCAAAAATCGGTATATATTTTTGTAACGCTTCTATGTATAATAACTTAGCCGAAAAAGGCATTCGAGGGTCAAAAATTGAAAGCAGGCCTCGAACCACTATAGGTATGGCACGGATAGCTTCCTTAGGTCAAATAGGACTTGTGGGGATAGACGGGACGTAATTAGCACATGTACGTTGGGAGTTGTTGTGAAAAAGGCCATAAACTTAGCCGAAAAAGGCGTTCGAGGGCCAAAAATTGAAAGCAGCCCCTGAACCACTATAGGGATGGCACGGGTAGCTTCCTTGTGACAAATAGGACCTGTGGGGACAGACAGGACATAATTAGCATGTGTACGTTGGGAGTTGTCATGAAAAAGGCCATAAACTTAGCCGAAAAAGGCGTTCGAGTGCCGAAAATTGAAAGCAGCCCCCGAACCACTGTAGGGATAGCACGGGTAGCTTCCTTGTGTCAAATAGGACCTATGGGGACAGACGGGACATAATTAGCACAAGTACGTTGGGAGTTGTCGTGAAAAAGGCCATAAACTTAGCCGAAAAAGGCGTTCGAGGGCCGAAAATTGAAAGCAGCCCCCGAACCATTGTAGGGATGGCACGGGTAGCTTCCTTGTGTCAAATAGGACCTGTGGGGATAGACGGGACGTAATTAGCACGTGTACATTGGGAGTTGTCATGAAAAAGGCCATAACCTTAGCCGAAAAAGGCCTTTGAGGGCCGAAAATTGAAACCAACTCCCGAACCATTGTAGGGATGGCACAAGTAGCTTCCTGGTTTAAAATAGGACCTGTGGGGCTAGATGGGATGTAATTAGCACGTGTACGTTGGGAGTTGGCGTGAAAAACGCCATAAACTTAGCCGAAAAAAGCGTTCGAGGGTCGAAAATTGAAAGCAGCCCCCTAACCACTATAGGGATGGCATAGGTACCTTCCTTGTGTCAAATAGGATCTGTGCGGACAGACGGGACGTAATTAGTACATGTACATTGGGAGTTGGCGTGAAAAACGTCATAAACTTAGCTGAAAAGGCCTTCGAGGGCCGAAATTTGAAAGCATCTCCCGAACAACTGTAGGGATGGCATGGGTAGCTTCTTCATGTAAAATAGGACCTATGGGGTCAGACGGGACGTAATTAGCACGCGTACGTTGGGAGTTGGTGTGAGAAATCCTATAAAGCTTATATATTAAAGCTTACAAATATATATGTTCTATAAGCATCTCTATATATGTACATTTATGAATAAAATACATATATGTTTACACATTAGGCTAAACTTGACTTGGGGCTCATGCTTGACTTGGGAAATTTCTTTGCACTTTAAATGTACACTTTCAATACAATTTAAAGTGTAAAGAAACTATATTGAAATTCCTAAATTCAAACTATAGTTAAATACAATTTCAATTACAATTGACATCCTTGCAATTTGTGTTTTGTAGATGGCTATAACTTTTTGTTTACTATTTTTGTTTACAATAGAATTAATGGGTGTAATTTTTGTTGTGTAAATGGCTTTTGGCATTGACATGTGGATCTTCTATTTTTTTGTTCAGAAGATAATTCACAGTTTTGCAAATTTGGGAAGTTTTTTGTCGTCCTATACTTTTTGTGTGGACTGTGGATGCATCGTATATATAATTTTTGGCGGGGTACATAGTATTTTTGGAGCTTCTATTAATTGCTCTAGTGGTATAGAATCAATGGACCGTGGAATTTGGATGCATTGTACACATAATTTATGGCAGGGTACGTAGTATTTTTGGAGCTTGTATTAATTGCTCTGGTGGTATATATAGATTACCTTTTGTCGTGGTACATATTACCATGGTAATTTGTACCTTGGCAAATGGTCATTACAATGCATAGTATAGTAAAAATGTTGTGTAAGGAGGACATTGTTTTGGTAATGTATTTGGAATGTATGACGTTATTATTTGTAATTGGAATATATATAGTTGGTTCGTATATAAGTTTACATTAGCAGGTGTTCTTTTTTGTTTGATGGTTGTAAGTGAAACATGAATTACGGAATAGGTGATAATATATATGGGTTGTATACCTATTACAGGTTGTGGTGGATACATACAGGTTCTAACAAAATTTATTAAAATGAAAAAAACAAAATAAAAATATAAAATGACATTTTTTGGTGACAAAACAATTGGTAGCCAAAAAAGAAATAAATCTTTTGGCGACTAAATATTTAGTATCCAAAACAAATGGAAACACTTTTGGCGACTAACTGTTTAGTAGCTAAACTCAAAACACTTTTGGCGACAACATTTTTAGTCACCAAAACAAATGGAAAACACCTTTGGTGACAACATTTTTAGTCGCGAAAACATAATAAAAAAGCATAGGCGACTAGCCTGTGTAGTAGCCAAAAAAGAATGAACCTTTCCGCGACTAAACATTTAGTAGCTGAAATAACACTATTGGCGACCAGTAATTTCGTCGCCGTAGATATTTTCACTTTTCACGACAAAAGATTTAGTAGCTAAAGAAGTGAGTTAAACAAATTAATGCACCCTTTCGGCGACTAATATGTTAGTTGCTAATATGAGTCATCAACGACTAAGGCTCTTTTTGTCACTAATACCTGTTACTTTTGCCTACTAACGTGTTAGTCGGTATTTTGTAGTACTTTTGGCGACGAAATGTTCTTTAGTCGCTAATACCTTCCGCGACGATGTATCCTTGACAAAGCCAGCGACCAAAATTTTTGGTCGGCGGCAACTAAAATCAATACTTTTGTTGACTAATATTTTAGTCGCCAAAAGTGTATGTTCTTGTAGTGAAGGGATTGGGAAAACAAATACAAAACCAAATGAATAGTCTTTGGGATGCACAAACAAGAAGTATGGATGACTAACCTTTGTGATGAACATGCATACCTCAGCGTGGAAAGGATTTTGGACTATATAAAATCATTATGGATTGGTTACTCTCCTTATAATTGAAGCAAATTTTTGCTTGAGATTTAGTAGTGGTTAATTGCAAATTTTATTTTTAGCAAGGTTGTTTGCTTGGCATGTTGGAAGCATTTATATGGGTGTAATTGTTATAGCAATTTTTTTATATTGCTTGTAATTTGGTTAGTAATTTTTAAATTGCTTGTAAGTTTGGAACTTGGTTTGGTTTTCCGTAATAGAAACCAACGTGTTTAGCCTTGGCTAAAGAGTACTTCTTATTTGTTCAGAAATGACAACTAAAACGGATTTGGTTTCAAACCTTTGGGGTTTGAGAAAATTTTTGGGTTTAATCATTTTATTACCGAAGTGTTCTAAAACCAAGTTTGGAGAAAGTCTTTGGTTATAATTTGATTATTTCCAAAGTGTTTTGATGTTGAGAAAAGAAACCAAATTGTAGCATTAGCTAAAATTTTTCTGATTTTTATTTAGAAATAATGGGCTCTGTTCTGGGAGTACCGGTTAACTTTTATGAGTGGTGTAATTTTGGTAGCAAATTTTATTTGCTTGGGAATTGGTTTGTTTTAACCTGGTTTATCCCCTAGAAAACTTAATTCTATATTTGTTTCCCATGGACTAGGAGTCAACATGCTCTTGAAAGTTTTGTCTAAGGTTAACTGGGTCTCAAATGGGACCGGTGTGACCCCTCCAGTCTTCCTAAAAACTTTTCTAACCATGTTCGATTCTAGGGTAAGTGGCGAGATCAGTTTTGAATTAAATTTCAAACTTTGGATTTTCTAGTATTATGTTTAGTTTTTGGAAAAATAGAATAGTGAAATTTTGCTGTGATTTTTCAGAAATGACTTCAAGAGATGACAACAAAAATGTCGTTCCACCTGACAACCTTAAGCCTTGCGAGATTCTTAAAGGAAGATCTAGAGAGATCAAGTGTGATTGAAGGAAATCATAAGATTGCATGAAAATACCTTTGAATTAAGCAGAGGTAATTAGTATGTTATCCTTGTGTCAATTATAGCATATATGATTGCCATGTGACTTTGTTTGAAAGCAAAGATGAGACAACCCGTTAGGGTGTGTGAATATATTTTTGAATTTTTAAATTCTGAATATATTCTTAAATTGGTGGCTCCTAGTGAGCACAAGATCACTGATCACAAAGATAGAAAATTGGTGGTTCATAAGAGGTATTAGACCACTGGCTACATAATTATGAGATTGTGGTTCTTAGTAGTGAACAAATTACTGATCACATGTCAAGACATGATGGTTCCTAGTAGTGGAGAGGCTACTGATCATATGTCAAAACATGATGATTCTTAGTAATGAAAAAGTGTATTGATCCTATGTCAGGACGTTGTGATTCCTAGTAGTAAAGTGACTATTGATCACATGATAAAACATTGTGATTCCTAGTAGTAGAAAGTTTACTGACCACATGCTGAAAAATTAGTGATTCCCAGTGATAAGATTATTGTCCATGTTATGAAGTTCTGAATAGTAGACTATTGAACACTGGATTTGTGTTTCCTAATAGTAAGACTATTGGCTTCAGAGTGATAGGTTGGACCAAATATGTTTGGGTGCCTAATTCGGTTGATGACATTTTGGGAATGTATTTACTGTGATATGATTTTGAGAGTTTCATAATTGTTGTGACACAAGGAATTGTTTAAAGACTGTGTATGAATTTTTAGAGAAGGCCAAAAGCCTTTGTATAAATTCTACAAATGTGGGGGTCTTGCAAAAGGTGGTAATTCCTAAATCCAAGAGGGTTAGGATAAGCCTAAAAATCCATTGACTTTGTATTCAACGGTTATGCACAATATAGTAGTGCATATCGATTTCTTGTATTTAAGACTGTTATTCTAGATATACACAACAATACTATCATGGAATACAGAAATGCATCTTTCTTTGAAAATGTATTTCCTTGTTGTATCCAAGAAGGGGTTCCGAGTTCCATGAAAGAGGTTAAAGGTGACAATGATCATATAGATGATCAAGTTGAGAAACTAGATGAGCCAAGAAGGAGTAAAAAGGCTAAGACTGCACAGTCCTTTGGTCCGGACTTCTTGACTGATATGTTAGATGGAGAATCTTGAACGTTCCATGAAGCTGTGACTTTACCTGAAAGTCCTTTGTGAAAAGAAGAAATTAGGAGTGAGATTGATTCCATCTTACAAAACCACACTTGGGAGTTGGTTGATCTTCACCCAGGCAATAAGGCCTTGGGGAGAAAGTGGATCTTTAGAAGAAAGATGAAAGTAGATGGATCAATTGATAAGTATAAAGCTAGGGCAGTTATCGAAGGATATATGCAACGAGAAGGCCTGGATTACTTTGATACGTATTCACCTATGACAAGGATTACATCCATTCGCATGGTGATTGCGATAACAGCTTTACATGGTCTGGAGATACATCAGATGGATGTAAAGACATCTGTATTAAATGGAGATTTAGATGAAGAAATCTACATAGAGCAACCCGAGGGGTTTTCAGCTCTAGGACAAAATAAAAAAAGTCTGTAAACTTGTCAAATCATTGTATGGTTTGAAGCAAGCTCCTAAAGAATGGCATGAGAAGTTTGGCAACGCTATGTTGTCAAAAGGGTTCAAAATCAATGAGTGTGATAAATGTGTATATGTCAAAGACACTGATAGAAGTTATATCATTTTGTGTCTATACGTTGATGACATACTCATTATTGGTAGTAATGGTAAGATGATTAGAACCACCAAGAGATTGTTAAACTCTAAGTTTGGCATGAAAGATATGGGCCTTGTAGATGTAATTCTGGGTGCTGAGATTACCAGAATATTTGATGGTGTTACACTCTCTCAATATCACTATGTTGAGAAGATACTTAAGAAATTTCGTAAATCAGATACAAGTGTGTCTAGGACACCGGTAGACGTAAGTCTACATTTGACCAAGAATAATGGTGAGAGTGTCTCTCAGCTAGAATATTCTCGAGTCATTGGAAGTTTGATGTATCTGATGAGTTATGCAAGGCCAGATATAGCCTACTCTATTAGCCAGCTTAGTAGGTACACGAGCAATATAAATGCTACTCATTGAAGGGGCATTATACGGGTGTTATGTTATCTACGCTACACCTGGGGTTATGGGCTGCATTATGCCAGATACCCAGCGACACTAGACGGGTATAGTGGCGCTTATTGGATATCTGTTATAAAAGACTCCAAATCCACTAGTGGTTATGTGTTTAACCTTGGAGGGGCAGCCGTGTCTTGGAAATCTTCCAAGAAAATGTATATATCGAGATCAACGACGGAATCCGAGTTTATTACTTTAGATAAAGCAACTGAAGAAGCTGAATGGCTTCGCCAATTCATTGAGGATACTCCACGTTGGCCGAGGCTTATGCCTGCTATCTGTATTCATTGTGATAGCCAATTGGCGATTAGACAAGCACAAAGTCATATGTATAATGGAAAGTCTAGACATATCCGTCATAGACATAATTCCATGCGACAACTACTCTCTAATGGAGTTGTCTCTCTCGACTATTTAAAGTCTAAAGACAGCATTGCGGATCCGCTAACCAAAAGGTTAACTCGAGAGTTAGTAGAAACATCGTCAAGAGGAATGGGGTTAAGGCCTTTAGTGGTGTTATCAAAATGGAAACCCAACCTAGTTGATTGGAGATCCCAAGATCTAGGTTCAATGGGACAACCTAATTGCGTGTAACGGTGGTATGTCACTGAGGTAAAACCTCCAGTCATTCCTTTTATTAGTGATACCTGCAAGCGTAGAGGTTAAGCTGAACTTTTAATGACTCTAGTGTGTTGAGCTGTTGAGCTGAGTATAGCAGGATACTCAAGTAGAGTCACCTCTATGAGTGTGAAGTGGGGCCGCTTCTATAAGAATTGACAAGGCCTAATTCTTTAAACCACTCACTGAATCAGGCTAGTGTTCTAGTGCCAAACCGGACATAACAGTGAGAACAAAACAATGGTTGGAGTAATTCCTGTGTGAGGTCTGTTGTCTTGGTTTACATAAACGGCAGAACAATTCAAGACTTTGTGTTCGCTGGGCAACCTGTAAATCAGATAGATTTCACTATGAGGGGTTCAAAGCCAAAAGCTACATTTTCTAATACAGGGGTTATTTCGTTGCACTCTCTCTGAGTCTTTGTTGTTAAGCGTTGTTCGTTTGTTGTTATTCAGCTAATTTTTGTTTATGTAGGGGATTACTGGAAAATAAGAGTTTTTTGGCTACTTTAATGCAATATTAAAATGGGTGCCAATCCTTAATTGAGATGGATTAAAGTGGGTTTAGATTTTTTGTAATGAAATCTGTACACCACAAAAAGAATGACCAAAAACCATTAACAATTGAATGAGAAATTGACTTATTAAGTTGGCCTCATGAAAGAGGTGTTGGGAAAGGTGTAAAACTTTATATCCCATATTGATTGTAGAGAAGAGCATTGATGGGTATTTAAATCCCATTCTTTTCCTAAGGGTGTGAGCCCTTTTGGGGAAATTTTCTAAAAGAAGGGAGTTATGGATGCTTCAAGGATGGACTTGGGCCAAGACTATGGTCCAAGTCGGTTATGCAAAAATTGACACACACGCGTGCACACATCACCCGCCTGACCAAACCAAACCAGACCAGACTAGGTCCGGGTACGTGATCTGTGGGTCGTAGGACTTGGGACTTGGACTTGGGCTTAGGCTTAGGCTTGGGCTTGCTGGAATGGATTGAGTGCGGGGGTTGGGCTTGGCTCACCTATCTTAATCTTTTTGGGCCAAGCCAGTGTTGTGGGCTGCTAAATTATATACATTACACAGATCTATAAAATGTGTGTAACTCCTCTATAATGATGATGAATTATTCCAGCAGTTTTGCAGGTTTAATACAGAATTCATTTCTGCATTTGTCATGGGCCTTGATGGTAGGTGACGTTTCCTCTCTTCCTCTATTTGTATAAAAGGAGGCCTTTTTCTTCCTTTTTTCAAGACCCAAAATTTTTGTTCTTCTTGTCTTCAATAGTTTTCTCCAGTTTTATATTCTTCCTAGTGAGAGAGTACTGTCATAGTTCTGTTCCCCGAAGTTACTCAATTGGTGCATTGTTGTAGCTTGTCCAACCATCGTATCTTGGGAGATAGACATCGAACAATCTCCAGCACCCAACCGCTGAGACGGCGAATCTGTTTTAAGGACACTATCTAGTGTAGGTTTCGGTTTGCTTTCCTTTTGCCACTTTATTTTGTTATGTATTTATGTTCTGTTTGTAATTTTCGACATGTTTTCTACTTCTGCAATTTTAATTCCTAAATATGAATCTATTTAATCACGCAATATGTACAACAGTTCTTTTATTTTTTTTAAAATTTTTAATTTTATCCTTTCAAATCTACTTTATTTTCTAAACGTCATGAAAAGTCCTATAAAAACTTACTATCTCTTTATTTTTGAAGTTGAATACTCAAAAACGATAAATCTCAATTTAAGAGTCCTATAGAAGTATAAATATAAATAAATTGTCTCTCTTCTTATCAATATATATAATTACTCTTTCTTATTTCGCGTGTCTGCTTTTATACTGATATACATAATATTTATAATTGTTCATCATAGATCAAATCATTGTGAATAATTTTGGTTGAATCTTAAAGTTGTATGATTCTAAATAGAGGAAAGCGCATGTGTTTTTAAAATAGAGATTTGTGCTGCATCTCATAAATTCCCAAGTTATCATCATACACTTTCTTTTTATTTAAATTATATTTTATAAACTGTAATATTTTACATGGTACTTTAATAACCAATGTATAATGTCAAAATTCTAAATAAGAACCATTTTCGTTTGTTTTATTTTTTTTAATCTATTTTTCAATTTTTGACTTTTCATGTTTTCTCAGTTTTAGTGATTAAAGATACTGAAATTTCTTTGTATTTTATATTTAAATTATACTTTCACATGAAAATCTAATAATCTACATAGAATTAAAAAGTAAAAATATTGATAAAAAATTTTATAAATTCAAACATGCACTATTTATTATATATATATATATATTTGTTATTATTATTATTTAATATTAATAAAAAAATTCCAAAAAGAAATAAATTATTTGTTAAGTATATTTAGATTAAGTAAATCTAAAAAGAAAATAAAAAGGTTATTAAAAAAAAAGTGTCAAAGACCAAAAAAAATAAAAAAATATAAAAAAATTCTTTCTGATCTTTCTTCACTAATCTCTAATTTTACACAAATTATTCAAAAATTCCTTTCAATTTTTATGTGAATTTAATAATATAATTAAAAAATGGTGCATACACACAAAAATATAACACTAAACATCTACATTATGATAAATTATTTAAGTATGAATAATTAACTTTTCATTATTACCTGTATTATATTGTTACAAAAGATTTCAGATATTACTTTTGTAATATCTTATATATGTTAATGTCTACATAAATAAACAAATAAAAATATATAAATATAAATTTATATATATTATTGTATTCATACATTGTCAATTTGTAATACTATATTACCATCAGATATTTTAATTTTCTATCATATATTGCTTTAGTAATATAGTTATGTTTATTAGGAACAAAAAAACGGAATTATGTATTATTCTCCTATCAACTTATGTTCAATACATATATACATACATGTTATAGAACAAGTATCCAGAAATACTTTCAATAACAAACCAAGACTTTGCAAAACACCTCCATTACAACAATAATTGTACTTTTTCCCCTCTCACAGAAAAAATCACATTATTAAGGGAAAATAGATTTTAAAATTTATAATAGTATGATATCATCTCAAACTCTTACTCATTATTATTTTTTTTTTTTAATTACAATGAGTTATAATGGTGAGTAAGAAGAAAAATAAGAAGATGGTAAAACAAAAACTACAGAATATTTATTGCAACATGTTCTCCAAGCAAGATTAGACTAGTTGAAGTAGAAATTGTCCTATCTATTACGAAGCTCAAGAAAAACAATGCACCTCATACACACATTTTAGTTAAATTACGAGCAAAAAAAATCAAATGATATCAAAACATTATCACAGCAACTCAACGACACAAAAAGTAAGTACATCAAATAAAAGGCTTCGATCAATTTTTGTTATATGTTGATTACTTACAAATGGTATAATAAATTATTTAACTTGACAATTTCAAGAAAATGACCATGCAAACACTTATAAGCATGGATCTATAAACATCGTGAAAATAATTATGAAATTCTTATATCGATTGAAATATTAAGTTACAATATTATTATATTTTCGTAAAAAACTATTTCACATTTTCTACGTAAATGATAATATAGTAATGACTAATGTTATATTTTTCATTATACAAGATATTTGTGGCACATGAAACGAGACTTAAGAACTCTTGATGTATAAAAATATATTACATACTAATATTAATGCATTCTTATACCAATAGTATGCATATAATATGCAATAGTAGGTTCAATGAATTTGTATTATAAGATAAACTAATAAACAAAATTTTGTAGTTGTGTAATTAATTTCATACCTTCAATTGCATTATAGGTACAGATTATGGAAAATTGAAGTAGGAAGTTGATAGAAAAATATGTGTAATAGTATATATTTAAATGACTTGGTCATTGTTTATTGTTTAAGATAAGATTGTGATTTCAACAGTGTAGCTATAAATTAATATTTTTGTTTATAAAATTTCTTATTTGTCATTTAAATTCTTCAGTCGAATATGTGTTCATTTATTGCTTAGTTGTATTTTGGATACAAATCAATTTACCTATACAAGTCTTCATACTTTCTATGCATATCGCATATCAATTTAAGAGAAACGCATAATTACAATATTAACAGTTGATGAAAAATCACGTACCACGTACGACGCACGTGCCCAACCACTAGTAGCCTATAAATATGCAAAGGGAGATAGAGTAAAGAATCAAGGCATATTTGGTTTCTCTCAAAAAATATATTTTTGGAGAAAAAATGCTAAAAACATGTTTGGTTGAAAATTTAAAAAACAAAATTCCAAAATTTCTTTTCTCTCTACTACACATTAATCAATCACTTTTTCTCTTTCCTCTCTCCTTTCAATCACTTTTTCTCTCACACTCATCTATTCAACTACAAAAAAAATTCAAATCATTCCAAACTCTAAAACTTCAAATCTATTTTCAAAATATATAACCAAGCAAATTTTTACATTTTCTAAACTCTCTCCAAAAAATTATTTTTAAAATAATATCTCAAAATACAAACCAAACAAGGATATAATCATCAATCATACTCACAGCACTTGTGAAAAATAGGAGTAACAGTTTGATAGCTTTAGGAATAGTTCCTTTGTAACTTAGCAATAGCAATTTGTTGTTAGATTCCCAGTTACTCTTGTATTTCTTGTTCATTGTTTTTGTTTGAAAGCTTAGAACAGGTGATAATTTTAGTAATACAATTTTAGCTTGTGTTTGTTTTCAATCATTCGATTGCCTCTAAGAAAATCCTTGAATTTGTTATGGGATCTAACACTAACTACATTGCTTGATCTATTTTTGTTTTTTGTGAGATTTTGGTTTTCATGTTGGCTAATTTTTGTCGATTCATCCCAAACTAAAATTTTACTAATATAAATTGGTACGCCCAATAAGAACAGCCTAATTTGAAGTTATGACAAAGAAGAAACAAACAAATATGCATGGAAGTCTTAGGAATTTTGGAGAAAGCCATTAGATGGCTAGGCAAGAATTAGGCCAATTTGGGCTAGAAAAATGGCTCAAAAGTAGTAATTGCATAAGCCTTACTTTTTCAAGTAAAGCAAATGATGGAAAATATGCTCCACATGAAAATCAAGAAGTGTTAACAACCATGAGGACCAAGTTTGATGGTTTCAATTTGGTTCAAGGAGTGCAAGCAGTTATTTATTAAGAGCCAATATATGAAAATAATGTGGCTCAGAAGGTTATTATATCTATTTTTAAAGAACTAAGTCACGAAGGTAACATGACTACATAAAATTTCATAAGCTATTAATGGCCAAAATAGAAAAATAGACCATTTTGACCCAAAAAAAAAAAATATGAACGATCGTCACAAAACAATGGTGAAAATCCAATTGGGAGGCATGGTTTTAATCCAAAAAATGACTAAAAATTATGAACAATTCACATTTGTTGAATTTAAATTTTTTGAATAGAGAGGTCTTTGGGGATGTCACAACCAAACTTAAGGCTACTGAGGATGAATTGAACAATTTTGATTTGTTAGCAGAAGTCAGAGATCTAGTTGAATCTGAGAAGGCAAGAAGAAGAGATGTGACTAGTGAGGCTTGGAAATTAAGCAGATGGGCTGAATGGATGTGGCTTCGAAAAACAAGATTAGATTGGACATTGAAGGGTGATGGGAAGACTAGATATTTCCATGTTATGGCCTTTAGTAGACAGAGCAGGAATGGGTTGAACTCAGTTATTGTTGGGGATAGGTTGTATGAAGAGCCCGTGAAAGTCAAACAAGAGGTATGCTTACATTTCATCAAAAAACTTTCTGAAGAGTGGAGAAGTAGACCTACTTTAGATGGTGATTTCAGATCAGTGAGTTACAGTCATCTTTTGATATGCTAGAAACATAATTTTTAGAGAGAGATGGGCTGGTATAAAAAATTGTGAAGGAAACAAGGCTCCAAGCCAAAATGGTTTTAATCTATTATGTTTTCAAAAGAATTGGAAGTTAATGAAGGGAGAATTAATCCAATTCATGAAGGATTTCCATACTCATGGCAGATTGGTCAAAGGTATAAACAGTTCTTTTATAACCTTGATCCCTAAAAAGAGAATGCAGTGGGCATGGCAGATTTCAGATCCATTAGTCTAGTGGGTTTAGTTTATAAGATTCTAACTAAGGTGTTATCTAATAGACAAAAACAAGTTTTGCTAGACATAATTAGTGAGGCTCAATCTGCTTTCTTAAGTGGCAGAAATACTTTAGATGGAGTCTTAATAGCAAATGAAGGGGTTGATGGGTGGAAAAAAGTAAAGTGGAAGGGTGTGATATTAAAACATGACTTTGAAAAGGCCTATGATTCAATCAATTGGGAATTCCCTCTCTTAATGTTATCAAGATTTGGTTTTGGTGATAGATGGATCTATGGATCAGAGAGTGTGTTTACTCAGCCAGGTTATTGTTAGGATCAAACACACCTAGAAAATAATCTCACACACACAGAGAACACAATATTTACGTGGTTTGGCCCAATGCCTATGTCCACGAAGCAGAAATGAGAATTTTCACTAAAACAGAGCAAAAATACAAAATGGATGAGGAGGAGTATCTCACTCTCTCTACTCAACTCAGAGCTCTCATACACTTCTCAAAACTCTCTCTTTTTTTGATACACTCACCCTCTCCCCCTATCTCTATTTATACACAAAGAGACACAAAGAGAGAGAGAGAGAGAGAGAGAGAGAGAGAGAGAGAGAGAGAGAGAGAGAGGGGAGAGGGAGGCAAGTCCCATCCAAAATTTCTACTTTCTTTAATGGTTAATGGTGAGAATCAACAAAGGCAACAACGAGAAGAGAAGGGAGAGTTTTTCAGATGCCTAGCTCAGACTTTCACTTGTGGTGGAGGTTTTCCTACGCCATTCTTCATTGACTCTCTCCACTACATGCATGGGGTTGGAGCTAACAATTCTCCCCTTCCATACCCACATGCATGATTGACTTCTCACTTGAAGACCATCCCTGCAATGTCTCTGCAAATTTTGAGTTTGTCTCTCGAGACCACCTTTGTAAGCATGTCAGCTGGATTCTTATTTGTGTGGATCTTGACCAATTCCAATAAATGCTTTTCCATCACTTCATATATCCAATGATATCAAACATCAATATGCTTTGTGCGATAATGGTGCATTGAATTCTTGCTTAGGTCTATGGAACTTTGGCTATCATAATGTACCATGAACGTTTCTTGCTTTAATCACATCTCTTGGAGAAATCGCTTTAACCACAATATCTCTTTTCCAGCTTTCGCTGCAGCAATATACTCTGCCTCAATTGTAGATAAAGCAACACACTTCTGCAGCTTGGACTGTCAAGACACAGTGTGGACGCGCCCCGAGGGCCTTGCTTACCACAGTTCGGACACAGTGTCACGGTTCTTAATCTGATCTTGCAAAGTGCAATGCAAGATTGATAAATCACCAAAGAGTCCAAATCTGACAAATCGTTTTGGAAAACTGATTTTTAAGAAAGAAGTGTCAAACATGGACTGCTTTACCAAATACAGAGTTGCCACCTAAATATTTTATTTTGGGAGAATTTAGGAAACCCTGACTCGTTGCCTAAGGTCACGTGTCCGTCATCACCAAAGTTGCCTCGGCTCGGGAACTTGGGTACGATTGGGGAAGGTCATCTATGGGCAACCCCGCTCGCCCGATCAAAGATTGGCCTGTACTAAACATGATATCTTGTTTTTGAAAACACATGCGTTCTTATTCCGGTTAATTAGCTAGAATTACTATGTGACGTACACAACACATAAGTATAGACTAGATCGCCTAATTTGGAACGAAACATTGCATATTCATTTGTTTGGAAAATGGTTTGAGGTTTGCTACTCGCAAGTAAGCTAAAACACAAATTTCAATGAATCGGTCCAATTCAAGTAATCCAACCTTCACCCACAGGCATTCAAGCAGTTATATCATATAAGCAATTAGCCTCATGGCAAGCATGCTGTCATGTTAACACTCACATACATGCAAGATGCTAAAGCATAAACACTCACAATGTACTCCAAGCCAAAATAAAGATCTAGTTAGAAATCAATGCATGATCCTAGTTCACGTTGAGATGGCTAATGCAGAACACGCAAAATGCAACTAGATAGGCTCGGCTATCCTAAAATGGCATGTGAGATGTGACAATTCGATACATGTATTCAACTTGGAATTGAAATACAATGCAGTTAGTATGATGCGCCGAGCCCGGTGCGTGCAATACAAATGAATGATGCAAACATGCAAGCATAAGGTATGCTAAATGAAACACACCCTAAAACTAATCATTGTAAGCAGTTAAGTAAAAGGGAGAAAGAAGTGGGGTTAGAAGACATGCAACACACATACGCACGCTTATTACAACAATTGGCTCTCTCGAAGGAGGGACCGAAAGAATAATATAAATTAACTAACTAACAAGCTAATTAATTAATTACACAACCAAATCGAAATAAATAACTATTCTAAGTTATTAAAACACGGAAAATGGCCTCGAGATGAGGGATGAATGAATGCTCGGATGGCTTTGCTTGGAAATCCATCGCCATGCTTCATGTTGCCTCTGTTTTACACTGCTCTGTACCTTTGAAAACTGTGCCAACTCCTGTGACACTTTTGAACTATCTTGTGGACATGCTGAGAGTCCATCGGCCAAGAGATAGAACCATCGGCCAAGGAAAACTGGTCATCAACCAAAAATGAGGCTCTCAGCCAAATATTGTTAGCCGGCTGGCACTGAAGATGGCCGCCCGGCCATCATTTCCTCCTGACTGCTTCTTTTGCTGCAACAGAGGACAGACAGAGCATGGCAATACATTTGCAAGACAATGTGTGCACAACCACCCTCCGTATCATGTCATGAGCTCAAGGGAGTATGGTTCTCGATCCTCGGACCATCAATCAGGCATTTCAATGCGTGATGGCCAAAGAATCCAAGTGTGCAATTCAATATGGAATGAAATGCACAACAAAACACATAAGGGGCCCTAACCTCTACCATGCTTGATCAAGGGGCAAGGGATGCACATACAATGCAATGCAACCTAAGCAAGCATGCAAACAACTTAAGCATGATGCAAATCCAATGCAACATAAGTATGTTAATGACAATGCCATACAAGGCTAATGGTGACAAGCATGACAAATGCAATGTAACCTAAACAAGTATGCAAGATGCAACATGAACATTCAAGCATGCAAGGTATGCAAAGGTGGACAAGTATTCAACAACATACAAAATGAGACAAGCATGTGACAACATGATAAAGGGATAAGCATGCAACAAGCATGCAACATACTAACATGTAACAACATGCAAGGTACTAAATATGCAACAAGCATGCGACAACATGCAAGGCAAGCATGCAACAACATGCAAAGGATGAACTTAAACCAAAATGCACAGCTCTCAAATAGGCCCAAATCAGTGGCCATAGTGATGAAACAAAAGGCATGAAATACACATACAAACATGCACATGTAATGGCCCATCACCTAGGCATAAAAGGGAAACTTTCAAGAACACTTAAAAGAGGACAAAGCATGCAAGTATGACAATACTACAAGCTTTGAAATGATGATAGGCATGATGCCAAATCACACAAACAAGCCAAACAAGACATACGAGAAGGCCTAAAACTTAAGGCTATCCAAGGAGGTCAAACCATGGCTATGCAAGACAAGCCCCAAAGGGCCAAGGGGGCCTAAAATAATCCCAAGGAAGGTCCAAACAAGACCAAAAACATGCTCTAAACTAGCCAACACAAGCTAGAACACAATGCCAAAAGCATGAGGCATGCAAGGCTGTACAAGAGGTGTTGCACTACACCTATCAAAACCAAACATGGCATGACATAAACCAATAAAAACAGAGTTATGGCATGGTAAAACAAGACCAAAAACCCACTTAGATGGCATCCAAATGACCTAAGTATGGAAGCATACACAATGATCCATTCAAGAGGCATAAAACATCAACTCTTTAAAACATTAAAGGAGTGATAAGTGCAAGTATATGAGCATACTCTATGGACTGAAATAGCATAACAAGTGATGCCAAATCACTGAAATGAGCCAAGTAAAGCATGCTAGTGACTTGGACACTCAAAGCTAACAAGCTAAAATGCATGGTGGCTATGCAAAGCATGGCATACATGGTCAAAACAACTCAAATCAGAGTTTAAGCATGCTATAACAAGGCTAAAAGCTTCATGGAGTTGAGCCAAAATCATGCTAGAAACACATGTCAAAGCATGATGCATGTTAAGGCAAATAAGAGGATTGCAAGGCAAGTACACAAAGCATGCATGGCATGTCCAAACCAAGTCAAAATAGTGCTATATCATGGCAAAACAAAGCCTAATATATACTGAAATCAAGCTAAAACAAGCTAAGAATACAAGCTACCAACACAAGCCATTTATGCAAGCATTCAAGACAACAAGGAGAGGGGATGGCCCTCTCCTATTTAGGACACCAAAACCACCTTTCCACGATTGAAAATGGATTTTCAGTGGTGGAAAGGTCATGCAAAGCTAAGAAGAAGGGCCAAAATGGATGGCCCAAAACAAGGCCTAAGAGGGGGGAAACAACCCCAAACCAAAAATAGACCTTAAACAAAGATCTAAAGCATCAAAAAATAGAACTTTTATCAGTTAAGAGTTAAGCTTAAAACAATAAGAAAGAATGGGGTATCTAAAGCAAGAATGCTCACCCTTGTAGAACTTCTTCAAGAACAAAGCTCCAGCAACTTTTCCAAGCTTAAACCACTCCAAGAACTCTGAAACTAACTCCCTAGTGCCTCAGCAACAAGAGGATAGTGTATTGCTAGGTGTTTGTGTGCAATAGTGAGACAAAATCACACTTCAAGGCACAAAATACACACACAAATCAAAAGAGAGGGAGATATAGAGATAGATACAACTTCTCTAACCCTAAATTTCAGAACCTCTGAGAAGGAAGGGGGAGCTCTCTTCTTATAGAAAACCAATTTCAAAGCTTCCTAAGCAAGCTAAACAAAGGGGCAAATCCCTCCATACACGTGTATGGAGGGGGTGAATTGTGCATGCTAGCTGTGACAGCTGCCATAAAATATCTGCATAAAGCAGATGAACAAGGTTTGGCCAGAAAACATGGCCGATCGACCAACACAAGGGTCGGCCGACCAAAAAGAGTGCCGATCGGCCAACACTTTTCGTCGATGGCAAGAAAACAAGGCCGATGGCTTCAAGCCTTGGCCGATAGGTTGAGCGGATGGCAAACAAGCCACCCTCTTCCCTAAAAAGCAAAAACACAAGTGTTTGGTCCACAACCAAACACAAAGTAGTCAAGTTGAGAGATCTTGAGGCAAGGCGCACTACCGAGACCTCTGAGAACTCAAAATGAACACCAGCATGGATGATCATCAAGTATTCAAACGATGATGTCCAAGTCTTGAAGACGGTCAAAAATGGGGTCTCTACAATTGCCCCTCTTTGACAGAACTCGAAAGTCATAAAGATGACGGGAGTGAATGTCAAAGCCCAGAGACGACCCATTTTTGACGAGGTCAAAGACTTTGACAAGCATACAAGATAACAAGGTATGTGCCCATAGGCAGGAGAAAGATGCAAGTGACACGCACAGTGCCGAGCATAACTTATGATCATACAAAGAAAGCTATAATGAAGCATAACATGCAACAGTTTTAAGCAGGCAAATAAAAAACCAAACTACATTATATGCAGAAAGGATGTAAGAGAATTATACAATTCTCGCTATGTCTCACGCGGAGAATGTACAATACTTGTCCGGTTCATCTGGTCGCGCCAGCCTCAAATGAACCGTACATACAATATCGTTCCTGCAAAAGAAAGAGACTTAACAGGTACAATATTGTTAGAAACATGCATAGCAATGCAAGTGAGAAGTGCGTGACAACGCGAGTGAAGCGTGCATAACAATGCAAGTATAACGCGCGAAACAACGTAAGATAGAGATAAGTTGCAAAACAATGCAAGTTAGATAGAGTTGCAAAACAATGCAAATTAGAGGGGTTGCAAAACAATGCAAGGTAGATAGGTTGCAAAACAATGCACAAGTTAGAAGGGGTGCAAAACAATGCACAAGTTAGAAATGGTGCAAAACAATGCACATAACGAGCAAGACAATGCAAGTTATAGGGGATGCAAACCAACGCAAATAACGAGCAAGACAATGTCAGTTATAGGGAATGCAAAACAACGCAAATAACAAGTAAGACAATGCTGGTTATAGGGAAAATGTAAAACAACGCAAATAACGAGCAAGACAATACCAATTATAGGGAAAATGCAAAACAACACAAATAACAAGCAAGACAATGCCAGTTATAGGGAATGCAAAACAACACAAATAACAAGCAAGACAATGCCGGTTATAAGGGATGAAAAACAGCGCAAATAACGAGCAAGACAATGCCAGTTATAGGGAATATGCAAAACAACGCAAATAACGAAGAAGACAATGCCAATTATAGGGAATGCAAAACAACGCAAATAACGAGCAAGACAATGCCGGTTATAGAGAAAATGCAAAATAACGCAAATAACGAGCAAGACAATGCCGGTTATAGGGAATGCAAAACAACGCAAATAACGAGCAAGACAATGCCAGTTATAGGGAATATGCAAAACAACGCAAATAACGAACAAGATAATGTCGGTTATAGGAAAAATGGAAAACAACGCAAATAACGAGCAAGACAATGCTGATTATAGGGAATGCAGAACAGTGCAAATAACGAACAAGACAATGCAGGTTATAGGGAATGCAAAACAATGCAAGGTAGGAAAATGCATGACAATGCAAATGAAATGTGCATGACAATGCATGTAATGGAATGCATGACAATGCGAGATATGTACATGACAATGCATGTAACGGAATGCATGACAATGTGAGAGATATGCATGACAATGCATGTAATGGAAATGCATGACAATGCAAGATGTGCATGACAATGCATGTAATGAAAATGCATGACAATGCAAGAGATGTGCATGACAATGCATGTAATGAAATGCATGACAATGCAAATGATATGCGAGGCAACGCATGTGGTATGCGCATAACAATGCAAAAGAGATGTGCATGACAATGCAAGAGCGAAATGACGTATAACCAACGCGCGCTTTACAAGCATGACGAAGCATTCATTAGGCATGACATTCAAAAACAATTCTCGAATATTGCAATGTATAAAAGGATACAAAAAGGATAGATCTCGTACGTATCAAGTGCCACACACGGAAGGCACGATTTGAGGTCAACTCGGAGGCTGGTTAGGCTTCAACAGTGTGTTTTCTTACACTTTCTTGAGAGATGAAGGTCTCAAACAACATAACTGACCGAAACAAGGGTGTTGGAGGTGCATCGACCGCAAGGGAAGTCCACTGGCCACCCATCGGCCACAAAATGAGCTCATCGGCCAAACATTTAGCTAATCGGCTAACAATTTGGCCGATCGGCCAAAAATAGCAGTTTCGGGGCAGTTTTGTCTTTTAACCTTGGGTCTTTAAATATAAGGTTCCAAACCTTATATTTTCACTTCACCCTAGCTCGAAAATCTTGCCCCTTTCTCTCTAGGTGATTTTCTTCGCTTCGATCCGTGGTTTTCTCTTGTTTTTGAGCCTTTTTCGTCATTCGATTCGAGAAACCCTTCCCGTTTTGCACACTTTGAACCGAACAAAACTCAGTTTCGGTGCCCTTTTCTTGGTTTCCACCTCTTGGGGTTTGTTTCCCCCAAGTTATACCTTGGTCTTCGTGCCTTTTCCACACTCCGACCTTTCCTCCCATTTTTCACCCTCTCGAGGTTGACTTTTGGGTTGACTTTTCACATTCTCACCCATTTTTCAAATCCTCGGCCATTTTCATACTCTTCTCAAGATGGCAGACGACATTCCACGAGGTGGGACTCCCCCGGAGCTGGACATGGACCCTGAGGTCGAGCTCTTGCCTCTCTGTGTCCGACCATTCGACCCGACAACCTACAGGCCAGCGGTACATATGTTGCCTCCTGACGGCATCCGCCACTTCAGGAGCTATGCGAGGGGCGCGCCACTGGAGCTTTTGTTGCGCGAGCCAGAGTCATATCCATCTTATGGCGCTGCTAAGGTACACTCTTCCTCTATTTCATTTTCCGCAATGTAGAACATAAAACTGCAATAGTCGATTCTGTTCTTTAACTGCTTAAGCCAGATACACTGATACGTCATATGCTTAGTTCACCGTAAGCACACCCACACCCGATATCTGTATAAACTTGAACATATGCACACACGCTGCATTATCAACTGAATGACCCAAACATACTGATACATCCAATGCTGTAGTTCATCGTGAGCACACCCACACCCAATATCTATGTAATCTTGAACACAAGCACACACACTGCATTTTCATCAATTCTGAGTGCATTCAACACTGCATTTCTAGCATTGCCTCGTAACTGTTTGTTTTGAACACAGGGAGATTCCCATGCCTTCTGGGGGTATGGGAACACTATTGCCCGTGGTTGGTATATGGAGCTGCCCGACGTGGTCCGTCATATTGTCGACCAGGCCGGCTTTGGGACTTTCTGCATGGGACTCTCGCACCTCATTGCGAGTAGGCCCCTTCTTGCTGCTTTGGTGGAGAGGTGGTGGGACACCACTGATGCCTTCTACCCTTCTACTGCAGGGGAGATGACGATGACTCCCTTCGACTTCTCGATGCTCACCAGCATCGGGGTAGGAGGTGATCCGATCCCCTTTGATACAGATATGGACGAGTGGGATGCCGCCCAGATATACTTGTTCGGTACTCAGCCACCTCTTGCCCGGTCAGGGTTCGTGAGGTACTCATGGTTCGAGGACCACTTCCGAATTCAGGCGCCCACGACCCGAGAGGAGAAGGAGCAGTACGCCCGCAGCTTCATCATGTTCCTGCTGGGGACCACACTCTTCGTCGATCGGGCGAACACTGTCGCCCTATACTTGCTGAGCGCACTGGTGGACGTGACTAGGATCTGCTGCTATAATTGGGGTGGCGTAGGCTTGGCCACTCTCTATGGATATATGAGCTCATCTTCTCGCCACAGCGGACACCTACTCGGAGGATACTGGCAAGCCTAGGAGATACACTTTCCCTTTCTGCTTTACATTTCTGCTTTATACTATCTGTGCACTGTACACACTGCACACACGCAATCTGCTTCACACTGGCTATACACTGCACACATTGCACACTCTGAACACTACACTGCACACACTGTACAATACTTTGCACAATACACTGTTCTGTGATTTCTGCTTTATTCTGCATTTTGCTTTATCTGATAAGCATACTGATGTTTGCCCTGTTACACTCTACAGTTGTGGGTGTATGCCTACTTCCCTAGGCTTGCCCCAGTGCCGGATGAGGAGATGCCCCTTGGAGTTCCATTCTCTCATCGCTTCGATGTGAGATGTGAGCGGAGGCCACGAGAGTCTTTTGTGTTCTTCCGCCGATATTTCGACACCATCACCGCCGCAGAGGTATGTGAAACTTTATAGTTTATTTAAGTTTCGCTTTACATTGTACATTCAAAAGTAGATAACAAACTGTATATCATTTGCATATCACCTGGCAGCCCTGGGCCCCGTTGCCGGAGGCAGTCAGAGATCAGTATGTGGGCGCTCGGGAGACTGCCCAATTCAGGATTCTGCTGGAGGGCCTGGTCTGTCGGGCTTGGTACCTAGGCGAGCGCTTCCTGCGCCAGACCCTTGGCTTGCCGGAGTAGATAGTTCCGAGTCCACCTCCTTCCCATATGAGGCATACCGAGAGGTACACCTTTGAGGAGATGATGGATTATACGATTGGCTGGGACTCGGAGCCTTTTAGGGACAAGGGCGACTACACCGAGTTCATCCAGGCCTATCTGATGCGGCCTCTGACTGGTGCTCACCGAGCTGAGCGAGAGAGACCTGCTGCGCCGACGACCGGAGCAGGAGCACCGAGGGCACCTCAGGCCCGTGGGAGGAGTGGGTCTCAGAGAGGACAGTGAGCTAGATGGCAGAGCTGCCTACGATGATGACATGCCGAGGACAGGGTGGGGAGACGTACCAGATACCCATCGCTCCTTCTTCGGCTAATCATGAGCTTATCGGAGTCTACGGCTTGATCCCGGTATGTACTACTATACTTTGCATTCTGTATAGTTATTTCATTTCATTTGATTTGATATTCTGCAAAATACTAATGACTTCAACACTTTTGTAGGCTTCCGTCGAGTACACTTGCCAGTCTCTGGAGCTGACTGCCTCTGTGATGGGGATGCTGCAGTAGAGCATCGACCTATGGACCATATACGGCATCCCGGTAAGTTCCTTTAACCGCAGTCTCAAAATTTGAACAATTTGTTTCATACTGATCTGATATACCACATTATCGATATGGCACTTGATACACAGCACTCACGACACTGATACACTTGAACTCACATACTACTCACAGCATTGCTCACGGCATTCATACACTGTACTCGGACACTGCTCACAGCATTCATATACTCACACACTGTATTCAGTATTCATGCCCTGCTTTGCGTAGCATAACTGATGCATTGACCATTTGTTTGTTTCAGGCCCCATTCCAAATTTCAGTCGCGGGAGGTGCTCCAGCTGAACCATTTGTACCTACTCAAAGAGGAGGGGGAGTCAGGTAGAGGATGACTATCCACAGCCGAGGCAGACACAGGCGCACCCATACTGAAAGGAGTTCATGAAAGCCCTCCCCCGATGATTCTGATGAGGAGGGGCATCGTCCCAGGGTGAGGCCGGAGACAGCTCAGATTCTGACTACGGAGCCGGCGGTGGCGATCCTAGACCCTCGTCCAGGAAAAGGACCAAGATGGACTCCTGCACTTGAGACCATTGATGTTGACCCAAACACTTGCTGCTTTTCTTTTTTGCTTTGTTCAGGCGTTTTGTTGCTTTTCTTTTCCTTTTTTGCTTTACTTTTCTTTTTGCTAGTAGTTTAAAGCACATTGTACTGCCTCAGACAAGTTTTATTTTCTCAAAACTATGTACTTTGCAAAAGACATATGATGAAATGAAACAGCTATTTTGTTCAAAAAGTGTTACATTTGTACATTCTATGCATTGCATCGCATCGCATTACATTACAATGTAAATGAGATTGAACTTTTGTTTTGAAAACCAAATGCCCAAATTGCATCAATCAGGTAGTGAACCAACTAACAACAAAACAACTTGATAAGCAAACAAAGAAGTCGACAAGCTAACAAAGTGTAATTACAACTTGATAAGCAAAACAAAACTTAGAGAATGCAAATTACAACTTGATAAACAAATGTACGACAACTCGATAAGCAAATAGACGTGACTTTGCAAAATCAACACCGGAAGGCATTGGAAGTGGAACCAATCACAAGTTCTCAGTATTTTCTACACATAGACTGCTCATAGAATAAGCGAAGAGGCCATCGGCCAAAGGGAAAGGCCACAAGAAATGGCCATCGGCCAACATTTTTAGCCAATCGGCCAAAAAGGATGGTTGGTCGGCACTATTTTTGGCCGATCGACCAAAAATGGCAAGAACCTCCAGAATGTTGACACCTGTCTTCCACTCAAAACCTTATCTTCTACATAAGCCTCAGCTTCGTAGTTTGTCTCATTTCAACACTGATTTCCACCAAATGGAAGAGTTTCTTGTCCAAAATCTCACAACTTGGATTGCCAACTTGGATGGCTCAGAAAAACTGAATTTCCAGGGCTTCGGCATAAATGCACTATTCACTTTGGGTCGCACCCCGCTACGTTTTCCGTTCCTCTATGCCGCGGCAAGATTTTGGAATCCGATGACACACGTCTTCAGCTTTGGCGGACAAGAGATGTGTCCTACTTACGAGGATTTCCAAGCTTTAATGGAATCCGAGGGCAATGAAGAAATCTTGCCTCAACTCTGGTTCGGCCACGTCCAAGCCTTAGGACGGATGTGCGGCCTTACTTTGCACGATGCTCAGTCATTGATTCACGATGGAGAGTTGGATATCCGAGCTTGGTTTGTCGGTTTTCTGACGCCGGTGATCGTGACGACCATTATTGGCAAGGTTATCGGCGACACGCGCTTTGCTTATGCATGTTGTCTCACTTCTTACTTGCTCCGAGCTCGGGAGGGTTTAGCACCCATTTGATCGAGGTTGCCGAGGGCTTAAGAGAGGGTAAGAGTTGCATCGCCATGACGCTAGCCGAAACATTAATGGGTTTGGACGCTTTTCATCACCGGGAGACGGCTAGGTTTGCGGGGAGTCCACTACTATTGTAGGTAATGTTTCCCACCCCATCTCAAATATATATTGCTCGCATCACTCGGCCCTCAGGCTCAGTTTTTATCCCAAACCCCTTTTCTCACTTTTTCACTCAACATACACCTCTCTATTCTTTAATCTCTCATTTTCATCCCTTCCCAGGTATGGTTGATGGACAAACTGAGAGTGGTGGACTCATGTCCGACATATTCAGCTCGCAGCTATTTCTCCCGACGACGTCCCTCGATGCTCCGGATGAGGAATGGTGGTATGACTGGATGTGCAATTTGTCTGCGGACCACATTGCTTGGCACTGCCCTTGGCTTAATCTACCGGTGATAAGCTATAGCATGACTCGCCAGGCCGGGATTCAGTTGATTGGCTTGTCACACTGCGTGTTTTACTTTCCGTTCCGGTTCCGGCGCCAGTTCGGACATGACCAAACTTGTCCAGAAGAGGGGATTGAATACCCTGCTATATTTCTGGTCCGAGGCGCGTAGCTAGCTCGGTATGTCACAGCCTAGAGGACGAGAGAGCTTCTGGCCCCCTGCTCCCACTTTCAGCTGCACCCTCTCTGATGAGTGCTTAGATTGGCTCAACGAAGAGGCACAAATAGGGCCCACTTTGGCATCAGAGGCTTCGGCTAGCTCTAGGAGGAGACGCAGGAACACCTGACTATGTCCTGGATTTATTTGCTTTAATCAGAACTTTCAAGTTTTCTTTATGAATGTAATGAAAAGAAACTTCAATTTTGTATTTAAGAGCAAGAGAACTCTGTATTGAAATCAATGAAATTGAAAGTTGTGGTAATGAAAATTTTCCGTTTGGTCCAAAAATGGTTGAAGTTGTAAAAAGATTAATTTGAGCAAAATCAACTTTTATTAAAACTTGTCAAAACCATTTTCGATATGGATCAGAACTGGACATGCCTGAGATCTGTCACTGAGATGCACAATCTCGGATCCCAAAGAATCGAAAGTTGCCCTAGTCCGAGTAGCACGACCGAGATCATAACCGAGCTCTTGAATGCTGAATAGACAAAAATGACCAAGGCCATCACATAGACAAAGTTGATCGGGGAAGTGTTTATAGCTAAACTTCAGGATGAAATTGCCTACGTATCCCAAACGTGGGAATCAAGCCTTACGTAGCTCGGCTCAGGTTCACTCGTGTATTAACCCTCACCTTTTATGCTCTAACTTTTGCCAAGGCCGCCCTTTGCGGGTTTTCAACCTTGCGAGCTCAGTTTTTATAATTTCAAATTTTCTGTGCTCTAACTTTTGCCTAGGTTGCCCTTTCGGGTTTTCAACCTAGCGAGCCTCTCAGGGAAAGTATTTCTTCAACTTGTCCATATTGATTGGTTGGGAGAACTCTAGGCCATCTAGGTCTATCAAAACGATAGCTCCGCCTGACCAAATAGACTTGATGATGTAAGGACCAGTCCAATTGGGTCTGAACTTGCCCCTAGGGTCGTGGATGGGAGCTCGGTTGTCTTTGAGCACCAAATCTCCTTCTTTCAAATTCCTAGACTTAGCTTTCTTGTTGAAAGCCCTAGCAATTCTGCGTTGATAACCTTGGACATGGTACAGTTCTTTCAGCCTTCTCTCGTCAAAGAGCATGAGTTCTTCGAATCTGCTCAACTGACACTCAGCTAGTACTTGTAATGACGGAACCTCAATTTCAATATGTAGAACGACCTCCATCCCATAAACCAATGAATACATAGTCTCCCCAGTAGAAGTTCGGTAGCCCCACAGAGCAAATGGCAACTTATCTGGCCAGTACCGGTAGGTTTCCACCATTTTCTGCAAAATGTGTTTGATGTTCTTGTTAGTGGCCTCAACCGCTCCGTTGGTTTGCGGCCGATATGTGGATGACTTATGAAAAGCCACGTTGTATTTCTCCAACAAGTCGATCACTTCCTTCTTGAAGTGGGAACCATTATCTGAAATGATCTCGTTTGGGACCCCATAGCGACAGATGATGTTGTTCCTGATGAACTTTGCAACATGCGAAGCCTTCAACACCGCATAAGATTGGGCCTCAACCCACTTTGTGAAATAGTCTATCGCGACCAGAATGAACTCATGCCCATTGGACTCCTTTAGAGTAACAGCCCCGATCACATCAATCCCCCAGACTGAAAATGGCCATGGCGAAGTCATGTTGTATAGCTTCGACAACAGAATGTTCATGCGGTTTGCATGGATCTAACATTTGTGCCATCATCAAACAAAGCTAATACAATCCTCCTCCATGGTGGACCAGTAGTAACCCTGTCTAAGGATCTTCCGGGCTAGCATCACCCTATTCATGTGCGCTCCGTATTCTCCTCCATGGATGGCCTCCTTTAGGCGTTTGGACTCTTTGGCATCAACACACATCTTATGCATTCCTAGATGACCTCTCTTGTATAGTTTACCCCCGCAGACGATGAACTGAGTAGCCATTCTTTTAATTGCCCTTTTATCTTTGGCATTTGCCCTTGGTGGATATGCTTCCTTTTCTAAGAAGTTCTAGACATCATAATACCAGGGGTTCTCAACTGGCACAAATTTCTGGTCAATGATGATCGGACGCATCCTGACTCCAAAAGAGATGTCTATCATAGAAGATAGGGTTGCTAGTGAATCTGGGAACCTATTGTTCTCTCTTAACGGATGAGCGAAGTTCTGCTTCTCAAACTGAGGAATCAGCAAGTCCAAGGTTTGGTGGTAGATTCTCATCTTTTCTTCTTTGACTTTCCAATCTTCTTTAGCTTGAGATACAACAAGGTTTAAGTCCCCGATGACGTCCAACCGTTTTGCCTCTAGTTCTAGGGCGGCTTCTAAACCGGCAACACGTGCCTCATACTTTGCCTCATTGTTTGAGACTTTGAAACGGAGTTTAAATGCTAGGGGGATACAGGAATTGTCGGGTGCTATTAGCAACACCCCTATCCCACACCCGTATTGGTTTGACGCTCCGTCTAAGTACATCGTCCAAGTTTCGTCTTCGACATGCAAAATAGCCTCATCTGGGAGTAGGTACTCAACTGCTTCATCCCCGTCCACTGGGTGATCGGCTAGGAACTCTGCTACCGCTCTCCCCTTTACTAACTTGCGCGTCACATATTTCAGATCGAATTTGAAAAGCAGAAGCAACCAACGGGCTAGCCTACCCGTAAGTGCCGGTTTCTCGAAGAGATATTTGATGGGATCTAATCTTGAAACCAACATTACGAAGTGAGCTAACAGGTAGTGCCACAGCTTCCTGGTAGCCCATACCAAGGTGAGACAAGCCTTCTCCAGCGGAGTGTAGTGGGTCTCATAACCAAGCATCTTCTTGCTCAGGTAGTAGATAGCTCTCTCCACCTTGTCCTCAGACTCTTGTGCAAGCATGCAGCCCATTGTAGTTTCAGTCACTGAAAGATACAAAATCAATGGCTTTCCCGGCTCAGGCGATGACAACACAGGTGGGTTCTGTAAATATTGCTTAATCTGTTCAAAAGTAGCTTGGCGTCGGCCGTTCCATTAGAACTTCGTTCCTTTCTTCAGGAGACCAAAGAGTGGTTCAAAAATCAAGATTAATTTTGAAATAAACCGTCTTATGAATTGCACTTTACCCAGAAAGCCTCGCACCTCCTTTTCAATCATTGGTGGTGGCATTTCTAAGATGGCCTTGATTTTGGAATGGTCGACTTCGATACCTCTCTATGTAATCAGGAACCCCAACATTTTCCCTGCTGTAACACCAAACTTACATTTCTGAGGATTCAGCCGTAACCGAAATTCTCTAATCCTTTGGAAGAACTTTGCAAAGCAGTGTAGTGGCCCTTTCTTTCCTTAGACTTGACAATCATGTCGTCCATGTACACCTCAACCTCGTTGTGGATCATGTCGTGCAATATTATGGTCGCAGCCTGTTGATATGTAGCTCCAACATTCTTCAACCCAAACGGCATCACCCTATAATAATAGGTCCCCTATAGGGTGGTAAAAGTAGTCTTCTCCCGATCTCCGGGTGCCATTACAATCTGGTTGTAGCCTGAAAAGCCATCCATGAATGAGAGCAATGCATGCCCTTCTATGAAGTCCACTAACTCATCGATATGCGGCTGAGGAAAGTCGTCCTTTGGACTGGCTTTGTTCAAACCTCTGAAATCCACATATACCTGGATTCTGCCATCCTTCTTCGGTACCAGAACGATATTAGCCAACCAAGTTGGGTATTCAGATACTAGCAGGAACCCTGCGTCAATTTGCTTGCTGACCTCTTCTTTGATCTTGATAGCCCAGTCTGGGCGGATCCTTCTGAGTTTCTATTTAACAGGTCGGGCCTCTGGGTCAAGAGGGATCCGGTGCTGTACAATCTCAGGATCGATTCCAGGCATGTCTTCGTAGGACCACGTGAAAACATCTTTGAAATCTTTTAATAAAGTGACTAAGTGCTCGCGCTCTTCCGAAGACAACGTGGACCTGATCTGGACCAGCCGCGGGTCCTTCTCAGTACTGACGTTAATTTGGGTGATTTCATCAACCAGCGGTTTTACAAACCTCTCTTGCTCTTGTTCTAGCAAATATTTCAAAACCGGAGGAATTTCTTCCTTGTCGTTTTCATCGAAGTTTTGAAAGTCTGAATTAATGCAATAAATCAAGGGTACAGAAAAGTAATCGAAGGCCACAGCCACACAATTTTCATTAATCACTTCATCCAATCCGTTTGATTCTTCTATTATAACAGACTCAAAAGAGAAAGAAAAAGACTACCTAGACAAGACTGTGGCATCCGGGTTATCACTCCCAGGAATACCGGACTCAGACTTAGACGAGCTGGAACCTGATTCGGACTCACAAGACTCAGTGGAATCCGATTCCAGCTCACTACCTGACCCGGTGCTGCTCGATAAGAATCCCTCGTCGTACTGCCAGACGATGGATGGTGCAATGGATGCATCCAAAATGTTTGAAGGTAGGCCTACAGTCATTTCATTTCCAATCATAGACACCGAGAGATCATCCCCTAAGCACTTATGTACGATCGGAGGATCTGATAGTAGACAGGCCAGTGCTACCCCCATTTCAAACTCGGTGCTCTCAGAATCCACTTCCTTACACTGCTCAACCTCAGCTGATGGGTCTGTCTGCTCCTTGGCAACATCATCCCTGGATAACTGCAAATCAAAAAAGATCTCAAATCCTAGCAGGCGCCTTTTCTTTGTATTCAACCATGGCTCCGGGAAGCCACAGAATGGAAAATCTTCTCCCTCTCGGACGAAGCGTCAGTTCAGGATGCCCTGGATGGGCCGATGCATCAAATCAAAATGCCTCCCGGTCTGCTTAGCTCTGGGTCTTCCGGCCATCTCTTTTTCTTTTCTCACCCAGTCCTCTTTGGTGGGCAGATAACCCAGTCCAAAGGTACGTGGGTTGTGTGGCACTTCGGCTGATACTGCAATGCCTTTCCAGCCACTTTTTCCTAGTCCCATACCAGGGATGTGTTGAAGCTTGTTCATGAGGTACACTGATTGTGCGCTGACATACAACCCCTCATTAACAGCCAAAATGCTCTATATGACCTGGGCCTTAGCTAAGGTAAATCCTGATAGGAACACATCCTCTGCACCATGCTCGATTTCTGAAACTGGTGTAGACACCTCTAGCGGTGGATGAATTGACGAATTCCGAAAAACTATAGCCACCCCTTTCCCATGGGGGTATTTCAATATCTAATGCAGAGTGAAAGAGACTGCCTTTACCTGGTGCAGCCACAGCCGCCCCAAGAGTAGATTAAAGGTTGTAGGAACGTCCAAAACATGAAAGTCAATCTCGGATGTCCTGGACCAACCTTGGTCAGAATCTGCATAGTCCCCATCACTTCTCTGCTAGTATTGTCATATGCCCGTATCACCTGGGTAGTTGGCACAAAGTTTACGGGCTTCAACCTGACTGCATATGATGTCCTTGACGGGCACACGTTAATGGCGGATCCTGTGTCAACAAGAACCACCAGTATCCATTTGTTTCTACACTCAACAGAGACGTAGAGTGGTTTGTTATGGTTTGCACCCTCGAGCGGCAGCTCCTTGTCAGTGAAGGTCAACGTCGGGGAAGCTTCTCTCGGAAAGACCAGTCCTACTAGCTGCTCAAGCGTGGTATTTACTGAAAGTTTGGCTTTGTCCATTGCTGAAAGGACAGCTTGTCTATGAACTCTTGATGCCATAAGTAGTCCCCAGATGGAGATGTCTGCTTGTATCTTCTTCAACTGTTTCAACACAACCTCCTCTTTGAGCAGCTTATCTTTTTGCTTCTCCGCATCCTTGTCCTTTCCGGATGCCTCTGGTTGATCTAAGTGCGGGGGTTTGAAATAATGTCCGCTCCTAGTCATGTGGTCAACTTCACTAATGTACCAGGTATCATCCAGCTGGTTATTCCCCCAGTCCTCATCTGTGTGAGCAAGACACAGATCATCATCTTCCCACCACATGCCATCGGCGAACACACTGTCGGCCGTTACAACTATTCACATGCACACAAAGATGTTCCTATCGCGGCATGTTACGTAGCACGTTCCGTCCTCACAGGGGCTTTGGTTTTTCTAGTCCTCTCAGAATCTTCGATCCTTTCCCATTCAAACTGCTTCAGTACAACCTGCTGTTCAGTTTCTTCTGTTCCCAAACTGCCCATATCTTGACAAAAATTCTTTACACCAGTGCTCTCTGGCAATGCACTCTGCTCTTTGGCCCTTCTAGCCACTGTTGATGTCTCTGTCCCTGACGGGCCCTGTTCTAGCTGAGGTTGTTCAACAATATCTGGCTGATCGTCAAGCCACCCAGTAGACTCTACTGACTCATCAAACCAATTGACTGCCACGTCCCCTGAATCCTATTCTTCAAAGAAGTGCAGATTTGCAATGTCTTCTTCTAGATCTGCTAGGTCATCTAGCCCCTGATTAGGTTCATCCTCTCGTACTACACAAATCTCTACCCCCACTGGTAATTCCACATACGGCCTAGCCTGGCCTGCTGATATAATGTAACCACTCGGGTCATTTATGAAACTCTCAGACCTCTCAAGCTCTGTATAATCATTCTGATCTGCACCCACAGTTGACTCGGTTCTATCTTCGATAGCCACCACCACCTCAAGTTGGGTTTGGGAAATGTCCAACATGCACAAGTCAGTGTTGTCAGGAATGAACACCTCCGGCTTGGGTAGGTGAGAAGAGGTGATGTATATACTAGGGTCGTATGACACAACCCCAGTTTGGATAAGATTGATGCGTTTGGCAAGCAGAGCTTGGTTATGTGGTGGGAGAGGGTTGGTTGTGACATTCGGTTTCTCCGGAGGCACGATCACCCTATTGTCAATGAGATCCTGAATCTCATAACACAATCGAAAGCACTACTCAGTGTCATGACCATGCTGTTGGTGAAAGGCGCAGTACTTGGCCGGGTTATGGGAAACAAGGACTTTGTCTGGTAGCGACCACAGCTCCAGGGGCCTCAAGTGCCCTTTCTTGATTAAAACCCCCCAGAGCTTTGGACGGAGGCATGTATAGTGGAGTGAAGGTTCTTTGGCCTCGAGGTGAATAATTGGTTGTTTGTGAGCTACTTCCGGACGCGCCGGTGAATGGTGTAGCTACAAGGGTTCTCGGGGTGGTGGTGGTGACCATTCCCACATCTGAAGATCTGCCAGCTGCAGCACTGCTTGTGCCTACATTTGTATTGCGGTTGAATGCCCTCTTGGGCTGCTCTCTATCCTGCTCTATCAGACCCTGTTTCATAGCATCCTCGATCTGCACCCCTATCTCATGTAGATCTGCAAAGGTAGAAAGGGGGAGAACGATCATCTTTTGCATAAGCTTTGGCTAGAGGTTGCGCACAACCATCCGTATCTGGTCCTTGTCAACGGGCCTGATGGTCATCATCGAGGCTTTAGCCCTCCAAAGGGTCACAAAATCAGAGAAGCTCTCCTTCGGCTCTTGCCTAGTTGTCTCAAGATCACGGGTTGTGACCTTGATCTGTGTATTGTAGGAGTATTGAGCTATGAAGGCCTCGGCCATCTCCTCCCAACTCCTCTGGACAGAGTCTTCCAGTTTTGCATACCAAATGGCTGCTACACTTGACAGGGTCCGGCCAAACAAAGAAAGCTTCTGCAATCTGGATAGGGCCATTGGCCTTAGTATGTCCGAAAACAGCCGCAAATGCACCACTGGATCCCCAGACCCATCGAAACAATATATGTGCGGCATTTTAAACCGGTCCGGCAACGTCACGGCTAAGTCGGTATACCCATCCTCAATATCTGGAATGGACTTCACACCTTGAGATTTCTTGAACAGCTTTTCAAGCTTGCTCACTTTTAACACTGTGGGGTCCACCTCGAACTCAAAGAGAGAATCGGGTAGGTTAGTCTGCACTTTGGATAGTTGAGGTAGGATCGGGGGCAGAGGTAGCCCTATTGATCCGTATCATCCTGGACGTTAGCTGTCTCCTCGAGTATTGGGACTCTTGGTGGGGGAGGAGCTTGGTGTGAAGCAGATGCTCTAGTTTGCTGCTGGAACCTAGTGATTAACTCTGCCTGTTGGGCCATGACCTTGGCTTGTTGCTTGGCAAACTCTGCTTGACGAGTAGCGTCCTGCTGCATGGTTCTCATACTTTCCTGGAGCTGACGCATCATCTCCTCCAAGCTTGCCATATTGTGCTGATCTAACTGAATAACTGGTATATCTGTCCCTGTAATAGAAATTGAGACCTCAGCCTGACTGTTCACTGGCGGGGTAGACCACTGATCTGGCGACCACTGTATCGATACACTGCGCCTTTTTGACCTTCGTCTGGTGACCGGGGGTAAAGAAAGGAACACTGCTTGTCCATCTATCAGATCCCTAGATTGATTAAGTTTACGACCTCGGACCTAGAGTGCTCGGGGGATATCTACCTGGTCGGATGCAATTGTGCTAAACTACCTTGAAAAAAGATAAATAAAGCATAATAAGGAAATAATGAACAGAAAAAAGGACAGCATAACAACTTAAATAAAGACAACACACAGTTGGCGAACACAAGTTGAGTGAACCGTTCTCAACCACTTATCACTGTTCCCAAATTCACTACCCCGAATCTGAATCTGATACTCGTATAAATAACTGATTCTCAAAGTACTGATGCTCGCAGGCCTGATACTCAGACTTGCAAACTGATACATGCATTCTTGTAGAGGCACACTCTAAAAGCACATAACAAGTAAGTGAGAGCCAAAACACCACTATGTTGGGGTAGGGTTTCCCTGTCCTATTTTGTCAGGAGCTAGGGTTTCACTACACACGCAGCGGTTTCAAACAACCTATAATCAGGTAAGCAACCTGTCCTAGTTTGGAATAGTCATTATGGATTCCAAATATGCACTAGGTCGAATGGTCAAAAAGGGTGCCTCGGTAAAAACCGGGGTTTGTGTTCCCATCGTGGCAGAGCCCGCAACCGGTCAGCCCTATGGCACGCTTCTCAAAGCGGGCCTCCGGCAAACCGTTCAGGAATAGCATACGGCAAACACGGTGTCCTAGGCACACCAATGCAAATGCAATGCAAAGAAACACATAAGTGTAAACAAAACAAGATATCATGAGTTCGAGTCAAGTTCTCTAATCCCCCAGCAGAGTCGCCAGAAACTGTGGACGCGCCCCGAGGGCCTTGCTTACCATAGTTCAGACTCAGTGTCACAGTTCTTAATCTGATCCTGCAAAGTGCAATGCAAGGCTGATAAATCACCAAAGAGTCCAAATCTGACAAATCGTTTTGGAAAACTGATTTTTAAGAAAGAAGTGTCAAACATGGACTGCTTTGCCAGATACAGAGTCGCCACCTAAATATTTTATTTTGGGAGAATTTAGGAAACCCTGACTCGTTGCCTAAGGCCACGTGTCCGTCATCACCAAAGTTGCCTCGGTTCGGGAACTTGGGTACGATTAGGGAAGGTCATCTATGAGCACCCCCACTCGCCCGATCAAAGATCGGCCTGTACTAAACACGATATCTTGTTTTTGAAAACACATGTGTTCTTATTCCGATTAATTAGCTAGAATTACTATGTGATGCACACAACACATAAGTATAGACTAGATCGCCTAATTTGGAACGAAGCATCACATATCCGTTTGTTTGGAAAATGGTCTGAGGTTTGCTACTCGCAAGTAGGCTAAAACATGAATTCCAATGAATCGTTCCAATTCAAGTAATCCAACCTTCACCCACAAGCATTCAGGCAGTTATATCATATAAGCAATTAGCCTCAAGGCAAGCATGCTGTCATGTTAACACTCACATACATGCAATATGCTAAAGCATAAACACTCACAATGTACTTCAAGCCAAAATAAAGAACTAGTTAGAAATCAATGTATGATCCTAGTTCATGTTGAGATGGCTAATGCAGCACACACAAAATGCAACTAGATAGGCTCGGCTATCCTAAAATGACATGTGAGATGTGACAATTCGATACATGTATTCAACTTGGAATTGAAATACAATGCAGTTAGTATGATGCGCCGAGCCCAGTGCATGCAATACAAATGAATGATGCAAACATGCAAGCATAAGGTATGCTAAATGAAACATGCCCTAAAACTAACCATCGTAAGCAGTTAAGTAAAAGAGAGAAAGAAGTGGGGTTGGAAGACATACATCACACACACGCACGCTTATTACAACAATTGGCTCTCTCGAGGGAGGGATCGAAAAAATAGTACAAATTAACTAACCAGCTAATTAATTAATTACACAACCAAATCGAAATAAATAACTATTCTAAGTTATTAAAACACGGAAATGGCCTCGAGATGAGGAATGGATGAATGCTCGGATGGCTTTGCTTGGAAATCCATCGCCATGCTTCATGTTGCCTCTGTTTACACTGCTCTGTACCTCTGAAAACTGTGCCAACTCCTGTGACACTTTTGAACTATCTTGTGGACATGCTGAGAGTCCATCGGCCAAGAGATAGAACCATCGGCCAAGGAAAACTGGTCATCGACCAAAAATGAGGCTCTCAGCCAAATATTGTTAGCCGGCTGGCACTAAAGATGGCCGACCGGCCATCACTTCCTGCTAACTGCTTCTTTTGCTGCAACAGAGGACAGACAGAGCATGGCAATAAATTTACAAGACAATGTGTGCACAGCCACCCTCCCTATCATGTCATGAGCTCAAGGGAGTGTGGTTCTCGACCCTTGGACCATCAATCACGCATTTCAACGCGTGATGGCCAAAGAAGCCAAGTGTGCAATTCAATATGGAATGAAATGCACAACAAAACACATAAGGGGCCCTAACCTCTACCATGCTTGATCAAGAGGCAAGGGATGCACATACAATGCAATGCAACCTAAGCATGCAAGCAAGCATGCAAACAACTTAAGCATGATGCAAATCCAACGCAACGTAAGTATGTTAATGACAATGCCATACAAGGCTAATAGTGACAAGCATGCCAAATGCAATGTAACCTAAACAAGTATGCAAGATGCAACATGAACATTCAAGCATGCAAAGGTGGACAAGTATGCAACAACATACAAAATGAGACAAGCATGTGACAACATGATAAAGGGATAAGCATGCAACATACTAACATGCAACAACATGCAAGGTACTAAATATGCAACAAGCATGCGACAATATGCAAGGCAAGCATGCAACAACATGCAAAGGATGGACTTAAACCAAAATGCACAGCTCTCAAATAGGCCCAAATCAGTGGCCATAGTGATGAAACAAAAGGCATGAAATACACATACAAACATGCACATATAATGGCCCATCACCTAGGCATAAAAGGGAAACTTTCAAGAACACTTAAAAAAATGACAAAGCATGCAAGTATGACAATACTACAAGCTCTGAAATGATGCTAGGCATGATGCCAATTCACACAAACAAGCCAAACAAGACATACAAAAAGGCCTAAAACTTAAGGCTAGCCAAGGAGCTCAAACCATGGCTATGCAAGACAAGCCCCAAAGGGCCAAGGGAACCTAAAACAGTCCCAAGGCAAGTCCAAACAAGACCAAAAACATGCTCTAAACTAGCCAACACAAGCTAGAACACAATGCCAAAAGCATGAGGCATGCAAGGCTATACAAGGGGTGTTACACTACACCTATCAAAACCAAACATGGCATGACATAAACCAATAAAAACAGAGTTATGGCATGGTAAAACAAGACCAAAAACCCACTTAGATGGCATCCAAATGACCTAAGCATGGATGCATACACAATGATCCATTCAAGAGGCATAAAACATCAACTCTTTAAAACATTAAAGGAGTGATAAGTGCAAGTATATAAGCATACTATATGGACTGAAATAGCATAACAAGTGATACCAAATCACTGAAATGAGCCAAGTAAAGCATGCTAGTGATTTGGACACTCAAAGCTAACAAGATAAAATGCATGGTGGCTATGCAAAGCATGGCATACATGGCTAAAACAACTCAAATCAAAGCTTAAGCATGCTATAACAAGGCTAAAAGCTTCATGGAGTTTAGCCAAAATCATGCTAGAAAGACATGTCAAAGCATAATGCATGTTAAGGCAAATAAGAGGATTGCAAGGCAAGTACACAAAGCATACATTGCATGTCCAAACCAAGTCAAAACAGTGCTATATCATGGCAAAACAAAGCCTAATATATACTGAAATGAAGCTAAAATAAGATAAGTATACAAGCTACCAACCCAAGCTATTTATGCAAGCATTCAAGACAACAAGGAGAGGGGATGACCCTCTCCTATTTCGGACACCAAAACCACCTTTCCACCACTGAAAATCCTCTGGATTTCAGTGGTAGAAAGGTCATGCAAACCTAAGAACAAGGGCCAAAAGAGATGGCCCAAAACAAGGCCAAACAAGGCCTAAGAGGGGCGAAACAACCCCAAACCAAAAAGAGACCTTAAACAAAGATCTAAAGCATCAAAAAATAGAACTTTTATCAGTTAAGAGTTAAGCTTAAAATAATAAGCAAGAATAGGGTATCTAAAGCAAGAATGCTTACCCTTGTAGAACCTCTTCAAGAACAAAGCTCCAGCAACTTTTCTAAGCTTAAACCACTCCAAGAACTCTGAAACTAACTCCCTAGTGCCTCAGCAATAAGAGGATGGTGTATTGCTAGGTGTTTGTGTGTAATAGTGAGACAAAATCACACTTGAAGGCACAAAATACACACACAAATCAAAAGAAAGGGAGATATAGGGATAGATAGATACAACTTCTCTAACCCTAAATTTCAGAACCTCTGAGAAGGGAGGGGGAGCTCCTTTCTTATAGAATACCAATTTCAAAGCTTCCTAAGCAAGCTAAACAAATTGGCAAATCCCTCCATACATGTGTATACCAGCTGTGGCAGCTGGAATAAAATATCTGCATAAAGCATATGAATAGGATTCGGCCTAAAAACATGGCCGATCGACCAACACAAGGGCCGACCGACCAAAAAGAGTGCCGATCGGCCAACACTTTTGGCCGATGGCAAGAAAACAAGGCCGATGGCTTCAAGCCTTGGCTGATAGGTTGAGGGGATGGCAAACAAGCCATCATCTTCCCTAAAAAGCAAAAACACAAGTGCATGGTCTACAACCAAACACAAAGTAGTCAAGTTGAGAGATCTTGAGGCAAGGCGCACTGCAGAGACCTCCGAGAACTCAAAACGAACACGAGCATGGATGATCATTGAGTGTTCAAACGATAACGTCCAAGTCTTGAGGACGGTCAAAAATGGGGTGTCTACACACAGCTTCCCCTGCAAAAGTGAACATAAATCTTGATGTAGATTTCCTACCATCAAGATCTCCTGCCATATCTAAATCAGTATAGCCTTCCAAGACTGGTTTAGCATCTCTAAAGCACAAACACATTTTTGCTGTACCCTTGAGGTACCTTAGAATCTACTTGACTGCTTCCCAATGTTCTTTCCCTGGATTAGAAAGGAATCTGCTTACAACTCCAATAACATGAGCGATATCTGGTTGGGTGGACACCATTGCATACATCAAACTCCCTACGACAGATGTGTAGGGAATAGCCTTCATTTCTTCTCTTTCTTTTGGAGAGGAGGGACAAGATTAGCTAGCGGAGTACTGACTGGCTTGGCATCTTTCATGTTGAACTTCTCAACCACTCGTTCAACATACTTCTCTTGTGACAGCCACAACTTCTTGGCTTTCCTGTCACGTATAATTTTCATGCCCAAAAGTTGTTGTGCAGGGCCTAGGTCCTTCATGTCAAAGGACTGTGATAACTCCTTCAGTGATCTGATTGTTGTGGCATCCTGTCCAATGATCAGCATGTCATCAACATAGAGCAGGAGTATGATAAAGTTTCCACCGTGAAATTTCCTAATTTAAATACACTGGTCTACAGCAGTTCTCTTGTACTCATGACCTACCATGAATGAGTTAAACTTCTTGTACCACTGTCTCAGCCCTTGTTTGAGGCCGTAGAGACTCTTCTTCAATTTGCAAACTAAGTTTTCTTTCCCTTTGACTTCAAAACCTTCTGGCTACTCCATGTAAATTTCTTCTTTTAGATCACCATAGATAAATGTCATCTTCACATCCATCTGTTCAAGTTCCAAATTCAAACTGGCCTCTAGTCCCAAAACTACTCGAATGGATGACATTTTCATAACTAGCAAGAAGATTTCATCAAAATCAATACCTTTCTTTTGTCCAAAACCTTTGACAATCAATCGAGCCTTATACTTGACTAGCTTTCTGCTGCCATCTTTCTTCAACTTGAACACCCATTTGTCCTTCAATGCTTTTCGACCCTGGGAAAGTTTTACCAAATCATAAGTTTGATTTTTCTGCAAGGACTACATCTCTTCTTGCATAGCTTGCTGTCAGCTACTCTTCTCCTTATGATTTTGAGCTTCTTGAAAACTTTCTGGCTCCCCTTCATCAGTAAGCAAAATATACTCAGAAGCAAGGTATTTTGACGATGGCTTAGACTCTCTTATTGATCTTCGTAACTGTGGACTAACAGTCTCTGGTGGAGGGGGTTGTGGCTCCCCCTGCTCAGCACCCTCTACTTCTGGATCTTCTTTTTCTAGAAATCCATCATGCAACTCTACATCATTGGCTGCATGATATGGTAGCTCTTCTTCATTGGTGGCATACTGTGATGGTGCAAGATTGGGAATAATTTCTAAAACATCAGCAACTTTGGGTTTGGCTGGTTGCCCAAAGTCTTCTAAAGTCTGGCTTTCTTGAAATACCACATTTCGGTTTTGAATGACCTTCTTATTTTTTGGATCCCACAATCCGTATCCAAATTCTTCATCTCCATAGCCAATAAAGATGCATGGAGTGGCTTTATTATCCAGCTTCTGTCTATGCTCATTGGATACAAGTGCAAATGCTTTGCGCCCAAACACTCTCAAGTGAGAGTAAGAAATCTCCCTTCTAGACCATACTTCTTCTAGAATCTGAAAATTCAGTGGAACAGATGGTGATCTATTAATCAATTAGCAGGCAACACGAATAGGTTCTCCCCAAAATGGCTTTGGCAGCTTTGCCATTTTGAGCATACATCTGACCTTCTCCATAATGGTCGGGTTCATTCTTTCAGCTACACCATTGTGTTGTGGGGTTCCATGAACAGCCTTCTCTTGTCAGATGCCGTGAGTAGCACAGTAGGCTTCAAACTCCTTTGACATGTACTCGACTCCATTGTCTGTTCGGAGCCACTACAGCTTCTTTTCAGTCTCCCTTTCCACCATAGCATGGAATGTCTGAAAATGCCGGAACACCTAAGCTTTGGTCTTGAGGACATAAACCTATACCTTCCATGATGCATCATCAATAAATGTCAGGAAGTATTTTCTATCACCCAAAGATTCCATTTCTATGGGACCGCATACATTAGAGTATTGTGGACGCGCCCCGAGGGCCTAGCTCACCACAGTTCAGACTCAAATGTCGCAGTTCTGAATCTAGTCCCGCAAAGTGCAATGCGAGACCGATAAATCACCAAAGAGTCCAAATCCGGCAAATCATTTTGGAAAACTGATTTTTAAGAAAGAAGTGCCAAACATGGACTGCTTTGCTAGATACAGAGTCGCCACCTAAATATTTTGTTTTGGGGGAATTTAGGAAACCCTGACTCATTGCCTAAGGCCATGTATCCGTCATCACCAAAGTTGCCTTGGCTCGGGAACTTGGGTATTATTAGGGAAGGTCATCTATGAGCACCCCCGCTCGCCCGATCCGAAGATCGGCCTATACTAAGCATGATATCGAGTTTTTGAAAACACATGCGTTCTTATTCCAGTTAATCGGCTAATCTTTACTACGTGATGCACACAGCAAAATAAGTATAGACTAGATCGCCTAACTTGGAACAAAATATCGCATATCCGTTTGTTTGGAAATGATTTTTTGAATTTTGCTACTCGCAAGTAGTCTAAAACACGGATTTCGATGAATTATTCCAATTCAAGCAATCCAACCTTCACTCATAGGCATTCAGTCAGTTATATCACATAAGCAATTAACCTCATGGTAAGCATGCTGTCATGTTAACACTTACACACATGCAAGATGCTAAAGCATAAACACTCACAGTGTACTCTAAGCCAAAACAAGAAACTAGTTAGAAATCATGCGTGATCCTAGTTCATGTTAAGATGGCTAATGCAACACGTGCAAAATGCAACTAGAATAGGCTCGGCTAATCTAAGAATGGCATATGAAATGTGACAACTCGATACACGTATTCAAGTTGGAATTGAAATACTATGCAATTGGTATGATGCGCCGAGCAAATGCGTCTGTCTGTTGAATGTATGCAAACATGCTGACATAAGTATGCTAACTGAAACATGACCTAAAACTAACCATTAAAAGCAGGTAAGTAAAAGGGAGAAAGACGTGGGGTTGGAAGACATTCACGCACGCATGCACACTTATTACAAAATTCGCCCTCTCGACGGAGGGTCTGAATAAATAATACAAACCGAATAATTAATCAACTACCCTAGCTAATTAAATATTACAGAACCTTTAATTAATTAACAAATTAATTACAAAACAATCTAAGTATGAAATTAAAGAGACCGCCGCAGCTCCGCCTCGAAATAATTGGATGATGCATGCTCGATTCGCCTCGCTCGGAAACCCATTGCCATGCCACATGTTGCCTCTATTTGCACTGTTTTATGTCTCTAAAAACTGTACAAGTCCCAAGACTGCTTCTGAACCACTCCCTGAGCGCTACAGGATGTCACTGGCCAAGAGATGAGACCATCGGCCATTGGAAAATGGTTATTGACCACTTGTGAGGCTCTCGGCCAACAATGCATAGTCGGCCGACACTGAAGATGGCCGACCGGCCATATCTTCCTGCAGAATCCTGTTTTTGTTGCAACAGAGGACAGATGTAGACACCCCATTTTTGACCGACCTTAAGACTCAGACGTCACCAGTTGAGCGCTCGGTGATATTGCATACTGTGCTTGTTCAGAAGTCCCAGAGTCACGGCCGCGTGCCCTGCCTCCGGACTTCCGAACCATCTTCTCTACCTTGTCTCGGTTTGCGAACCAGGCTCGGTTTTCTCTGTTTTCTCTCCTGAGGGAAGGGAGTGGTCCCGTAGACTATCTCCCGGTGGCCGTGAGCTACGTTTCGTGGCCGTAGGCCATTTTGCCCATTTCGGAGCCCGGTTCCCGGTTTTCGGAGCCGTCAGGCCGCGTGCCTCGGCTCGGGACCGCCCAACCATCTCCGAGTTCTCCGGTTTTTGGCATGTGCCTCTGTTTTAGTGTTCCGAGGGACACTGGGGCCCCTGATGCCCACTTCGCAGCCGAACACCACTTCCGGTGCCCGGCGACCCATTTTCGGGACCCCAAATTGAGCGGTTTTGGTCCCAAGCATTCATTTCGCATCCGCTTTCTCCGGTTTCTGGCAGGAACCTCTGTTTTATCATTTCGAGGAACCCTGGGGCCCCCGATGCCCACTTCGTGGCCGTATGCCACTTTCGGTGCTCAGGTTCGGGACTAAACCGCCTTTTGGTCCCGAGCATTCATTTTGCGTTGGTTCTCTCTGATTTTTGGCAGGAACCTCTGTTTTGTCATTCCGAGGGACACTGGAGTTGCAGATATCCACTTCGCTGCTGAACACCACTTCCGGCACCTGCGGCCCATTTTCGGGATCCCGATTCGCTCGGTTTTGGCCCCGAACGTTCATTTCTCATTAGTTTTTGTTCAAACTTGGCAGGTACCTCTGTTTCAACATCAGGAAGATCACTGGGGGGTGGGACGCCAGCAATTATCCCAGATAACCAGTTTCGCTCCTCCGGAGCCCGTTTTGCTCACTTCCGGGCCAATGTTGAACACCTTGGGGGTATTTTCTTCCAACCAAAGTTACATATCTGTGATCAGGACATCTGGGAGGACCCTTTGGTATACTGGTCGGCCAGAAATTATGGAGTTCATTTTTGGGCCTCTCCTTCAAGCTCTATGTTGTGGCTCTTGGTTCAATGTTGCCAAATTCCAACCTTGGATCCTTGCTCTACACATCTGGGAGGACACTTTGGTATGGTGGTCGGCCAGAAATGGTGCATTTCAGTTTTGAGCCTCTCTTTCAAGTTCTATGTTGTGACTTCGGTTCGGTGTTGCAGATTCCAACCCCAGGGCCTTATCCTACACACTTGGGAGGACACTCTTGTATGGTGGTCGAGAAATTTTGAAGTTGGTTTTTGAGGTGGCTCGGCTAGGGTGGGTGGTGGCCGACCAGTGGGGTGGTGGCCGCCACCTCCCACAAATTTACTGGCCGCCAGATTCTTGCTTCTGACTGTCCACTGTCCAGGATATCTTCAACATATCCCGGCATCCGGGATATTTCGAGGGAAAGATTGGGTGCTTTCCTCCCTTTACACCCCATTTCTTGCCTATTTGAAGGCCCTCCCTCCTTCTTCAAGGTTGGAAAATTTGTCTTCAAGAACACTTCTCCAAAAACCTCCATCTCCATAGCTAAAAACTCCAAAAAAGCTTCAAGTGTCAAAGGCAATTTCTTCATCAACCCTTAGCTCCACCATCCATACTACCATTCCAGCAGCTAGGAAGTGAATTTCAGAGGTTGAGAAGTTACAAATCAAAGCCAAGAATCAAAGAAAGACAAGTCTTCAAGGGTAAGTCTTCAAAACCAACTTTTAGGGCTCTTTCTTGATTCATTTCTATACTCCAATTGGTTGAGATTTGGGGGTCCGACCCCTACTTCTTTTGTGCTTGTTTTGAGCCCCTCTACAACTTTGTAGAAGGGCTCAACTTCATTTGATGCTCCTATGATATACTTGTTTCAATACCTAGCTTTTATGCCATCATCTTGGATGCTAGTTTAGGCCTATTTCCTTTTGTTTTTGGGGCTCCGACCCCTACTGGTTTTGTGCTTATTTTGAGCCCCTCTACAACATTGTAGAAGGGCTCAACCTCATTTGGCCATTCTATATACCACCTCTCTTGGAAATTCACTTTAGGCCCTAATTCTTGCATGCTTTGTTAGGCTTACTTGGATCCGGATTTCAGCCTTCATCAGGCTTAGAAATAGCCTTGTTTTTGTCTCGTTTTCATGTTATGTTGAGGGCCTTAAGCCATTTGGTGTATATGTTTGGTACTTCCTTTGAAATCCATCAAATTTACCGTATTCTTGCATGTTTTGTAGCCTCTTGTGCTTTTGGTTTTGGCCTTTGGTCAGAACTGAAAGGGGTCTGATTTTGACCCCCTTTACATATTTCATGAAGAAAGTTTTGTCATTTGGTGTGTGCATTGCATGTCTCATGATATAGCCTATTTGGAAGCCTACTTTGCATGGATTTTATAGCATGTTTGTATTCTGATTTTGAGGATGTCATCTTCTGAAATTGTGCTTATTTTTATCTCATATTCAATATTGTAGAAGAAAGTTTGTCCATTTGGGGTTTGCATATATCACTTGTCTCAATACCCCTCTTTTGGCCACTAATTTTGCATGCTATTGTTGATCTATCTATGCTTGCATTTTGGCCAAGTTTGTTACTGAAAAAATGCCATATTTAGGACTGCCTTGCTACTGTTCTTGCTGCCATGATCATATTTTGCATGTATAGCATGGCTATAGGCCATTTCGGGGCTTAATTTCACATTTTCGGGATGAATGCATGCTTCGAGTGTCATTTCGAATCATTTCGGGGCTGTTTTCCCCTTTATTTAGGTGCTGAAATTCCATTGCCATGCTTACATATCATTCCCTATGCCATTCGTATCATTTTTGCATTGCCTCGGTTTGCGTGCCAATGGGCACGCACTTCGAGGCACCTCATTCTTATCATTCCGGCAGCCTATGTGAGTGTGGTTGAGGCCCTCTCATGTCGGCGTAAGCCCAATGTGCATTTTCATGCTTCTACATCATTGCCTCGATTTGCGTGTCCGCGGGCACGCGTTTCGAGGCAGCTTTGTTTTTACCCGACGGCCTCCTATGTGAGTGAGCTGAGGCTCTCCCATGTTGGTGTAAGTCCATCGTTGCATTCCGTATGCCATTTCATTCTTTCATCATCGCCTCGATTTGCGCGCCTGTGGGCACGCGTTTCGAGGCACTTCGGTTTTATCCGATTTTCATTCTTTCATCATCGTCTCGGTTTGCGCGCCTGTGGACACGCGTTTCGAGGCACTTCGGTTTTATCTGATTTTTTACTCTTTCATCATCGCCTCGATTTGCGCGCCTGTGGGCACGCGTTTCGAGGCACTTCGGTTTTATCCGATTTTCATTCTTTTATCATCGCCTCGATTTGCGCGCCTGTGGGCACGCGTTTCGAGGCACTTCGGTTTTATCCGATTTTCATTCTTTCATCATCGCCTCGGTTTGCGCTGTGGTACGCAGCGTTTGAGGCACTTCGGTTTATCCGATTTTCATCTTTCATCATCGCCTCGGTTTGCGCGCTACAGGCACGCATTTGAGGCACTTCGGATTTATCCGATTTTCATTTCATCATCGCCTCGGTTTGCGCTACCGGGCACGCGCCGAGGCACTTCGGTTTTATCCGATTTTATTTTTCATCATCGCCTCGATTTGCGGCGCTGTGAGGCACTTTGAAACGCCTTTTATCCGATTTTCATTCTTTCATCATCGCCTCGGTTTGCGCTCAGGCACGCAGCGTTTGGCACTTCGGTTTATCCGATTTTGCATCGCCGCCATCGCCTCGTTTGCGTGTCCGTGCACGCATTTAGTGCCGGTTTTATCCGATTTTGCACCGCACATCATTGCCTCGGTTTGCGTGCCCGTATGCACGCATTTCGAGGCACTTCAGTTTTATCTGATCTCCATTTTAGCTTCGCCTCGGTTTGCGTGCCCGTGTGCACGCATTTCGAGGCACTCTGTTTTATCCGCTTGGCATCGCGTATGCCTCGCTTTCGCTTGCGTGCTGTGTGCACGCATTTCGAGACTGTTTTATTCGGTTTGCATTAGCGTATGCCTCGCCTCGGTTTTGCCGTGCACGCATTTCGAGGCACTCTGTTTTATTCGATTTATATTTCATCATTGCCTCGGTTTGCGTGCCAGTGGGCACGCATTTCGAGGCACCTCGTTCTTATCATTCCGGCATCCTATGTGAGTGTGGCTGAGGCCCCCTTCATGTTGGTATAAGTCCATCATTACATTTCGCATGTCATTCCGCATCGCCTCGATTTGCGTGCCCGTGGACACGCATTTCGAGGCATCTCATTTTCATAGCATCGTGCATGCTAGGTTGTATGTTAGTTGCACTTCATGCATATCATGCATATTGCACGGGAAACGAGGTACATTCTCTACTCCGAGCGACAGAGTGTGTCTCAATTCCCCAGTCATCGACACTCCGGATTACCCATGATGGAGTTAAGTTTTGTTGTAGCATTCATCCCCATATTGAGTTGTGCAATCCGGTTCCTCTGCCATCATGCATCGGTATGCGTGATTGGTGGCACGAGGACCGAGGCATGCATATATTTGTGAAATACATTGCTATGCCCTTTTCCTGCTCTCTGTTGCAGCAAAATCAACAATCAACAACTTTTCGGAGGATGGCACGCATTTCGAGAAAATTGCAAACAGAGGCTAATCAGGGCATTCCAGTGGATTTCCGCGCCAAGCATTCAAAGATACATCATCTATCGGCGAGGCGCCACGGCTTGCATGCCAGTTTTAATTCTTTTGTAATTAACTTGTTAATTAATTAGAATTTGTATATTTATTTCCGGACTGTATATTCTTTTATTCAGACTGTATATTTATTCGGACCCTCTGCGCGAGGGCATAAATGTAATAAGGGTGTGTGAGTGTGATGTATGTCTTCCAACCCCCATTTCTTTCTCCCTTTTATTTACCCGCTTTGAATGGTTAGATATAGAGCATATTTCAATTAGCATACAGTATGACAGCATGTTTGCATTATTCATCTGTATTGCATGCACCGGGCTCGGCGCATCATACAAACTGCATCTGTATTTCAATTCCAAGTTGAGTACTTGATAGCTGTTGCATTTCATATGCCATCTTTAGAATAGCCGAGCCTGCCATAGTTGCATTTTTGCATGTGTTGCATTAGGCATTTCTGCATATTTAGGATCATGCATGATTTCTAATCAGCTTTTGTTTTGGCTTGGAGTACTAGGTGAGTTTTATGCTTCAGCATCCTTGCATGCGTGTGAGTGCTGCCATGATAGCATGCTTGCCATGAGGCTATGTGCTTATATGATATAACTGCCTTGAATGCCTGTGGGTGGAGGTTGAGTTATCTGAATTGAAGCAATTCGTCAATCGTTTGTTAAGCCCACTAGATTGTGGCAAAATCTACATTTCAAGCCTACCTGCGGGTAGCAAGCCATTTTCAAACAAACAAACATGAAATGTTTTGTTCCAATTCAGACGGCCCAGTCTATACTTGTTTGCTGCGAGCATCACATAGTAATCCTAGGCTGATAATCGGAATAAGAGCATACAATGTTTTCAAAATCAGATATCATGGTTAGTAGAGGCCGGTCTTTGACCGGGCGAGAGGGGGTGCTCACGATGTGACCTTCCCTAATCGTACCCAAGTTCCCGAGCCAACTTTGGTGATGACGGACACGTGGCCTACGGCACCGAGTCAGGGTTTCCTATATATCCCATTTTAAAATATCTAGGTGGCGACTGTTATCGGCAGCGATCCATGTTTGGCACTTCTTTCAAAAATCTGTTTTCCTTCAAAAGCGATTTGCGGATTTGGACTCTTTGGTTCGAGATTGAGAACCGCAACAAAAATCGAGTCAGTATGGCGAGGCCCCGGATGGCGTTATTCTGATTCTGGCGACTCTTTGGGAATTAGAGAACTTGACTCGAACTCATGATATTTGGTTTTGACTACACTTGTGTGTTTCTTTGCATTGCATTTGCATTAGTGCGCCTAGGACACCGTGTTTGCCATCTGCTATTCTGGCGGTTTCTTTGGAGGCTTGTCTTGTCAAGGCATGTCCATAAGGCTTGCGATTCTGAGCTCTGCCAATATGGGAACACAAACCCGGTTTTACAGGGCACCCTTTGACCATTCGACCTAGTGCATATTGGATCCATAGTGACTATTCCAAACTAGGACGGGTTGCTTACCCGTTTATAGGTTGTTTGAAGCATTGCGTGCGTAGTGAAACCCTAGTTAGGACGAAATAGGACAGAAACCCTACCAACATAGGGGTGTTTTGGCTCTCACTTATACGCTATGTGCTTGTTAGAGTGTGCCTCTGAGGAATGCATGTATCAGTATAAGTTTGGGCATCAGGCCTGCGGGCATCGGTTTTTGAATTTGGGAATCGAACTGCGGGCATTATCGATGTTGGGAATCGGTTGTCGCGGATATCGATTCATTTATCGTAAGCGATAATCTGAGAATATTGACCCGATTTGAGGGCGATGTATATGACTTACCAAGCGTGTGTTGTTGTATACCCGACTGTGTGTGGTGTATTCAATTTAAGCCGTTATGCTGCCCATTTTATTTCTGGTTTGTATACCCGACTGTGTGTGGTGTATTCAATTTGAGCCGTTTTGCTGCCCGTTTTGTTTCTGGTTATTTATTTCTTTTTCGCTTTTATTTATCCTTTTGCTAGGACAGTTTGTAGCACAATTGCTTCCGAACCCGTCGATACCCCCCAAGCAATCTGGACACGAGGTCGCCGACTCAACCGATCCGAGGATCTAGTTGACGGACATCCAGTGTTCCATTCACTACCCGGTTTTTAGAAGGCAGAAACGCGATCCATCGAGCGGATTATTGATGCAGCGATCTACTTTAGAGCAGATAGTCGGGTTGAGATTCCCATTTACGCTATAGAGACACCCTTGCGATTTTGAGATGGAACAATGAACCCAACAATAGAGCGATGATCGCCCGGATGGTAAAGCATGAAGCAAATGCAAGATGATGCTATCCGCGGTAATTTTCGGACAACGAGGCATTGTCATGGCCCAACGATGCGAGTTGATCACCAGTTACAACAATGAGCGGCGTCAGCTTCAAATCGAGTTCCTCCTCCACGGGGCCCCATTACGAACAACTACTGCTGGCGAGAATGCCTCAAACCCTCAAAATGCCGGGCTGTCGAGAATACCCTCGAATCAGCAGAACATTCGCCAAACCCCCAAGCGTTCAAGAGGACCAGGTCATCCAGCGAGTGGCTCGCCCGCTTCTACCACAATTGTCCAAAAACATTACCCCTAAGCACCGGACTCTCCATTTGAGTTCGAGGTAGACCAGACAGCTCTGAAATTGAGCAAGTTGGAGAAGCTCTTTAAGAAGTCTCAAGGGGCGAAGGTCATCCCAAATATTGAAGACGGCTATACTGATGTGGCCGTAACTCTGCCCGATAGATTTAAAATGCCCCAGATCGATCGCTTTGATGGTGCGAGGATCCTATGGTCCACCTCGGCTATTCTCGGGCGTCTTAAGACCAATGGGCCTAACCCGACCATAAAAGCTTTCTTTGTTCGTCGAACCTGTCGGTGTGGCATCCACTTGGTACTCAAAACTCGATGATGATGTGAAAACAAAATGGGATGAGATGGTGAGGCCTTCCATGCACAATATTCATACAACACGCAAATCGAGGTCACGACTCGTGATCTCGAGGCAATGAAGCGAGAGCCTAAAGAGTCTTTTAGATTTCGTCACCGGTGGAGAGCCAAGGCATCGATGATGACCTTGAGGCCAAGCGATAGAGACCAAATTCCGGATGATTGTGCGCAATCTCCGGCATTAATGAAGAAGATGATTTTGATCCCTTTCCCCACCTTCAGATCTGCATGATATGGGGATGCAGATAGAGGATGCAATGAAACAGGTCTGTTTGACCAAGATCGGGATCGGCCAGAAGAACATTTAATCGGAATACCAATGCGAGGCCGAGTGGCTCTGCCAATACAAGAACTTCAGAGGTCGGAATGGTCACCACCAATCCCCCTTCCCAACCAAGGTCCGCAGCGGCCACACCTTTTTCTGATGCCTCTGGGAGCAGTAATCAAGCCCCAAGATACCAACCCAGGGGTCAACGAACCTTCTCCCCACTCTATATGCCTTTGTCTAAAGTCCTCGGGGTTCTAGTCAGAAAGGGGCACCTGAAACCCTTGGAACCGAGGCCTCTACCGAATCCACTCCCCCCTTCCCATAACCCAGCCAAATATTGCCAATACCACCAGCAGCATGGTCATGACACCGACCAATGTTACAGGCTGCGTCATGAGATTCAGGACCTCATTGACAAGAACATCATTCTACCTCCTCAAGGACCCAACGTCACAAACAACCCACTCCCCAAACACAACCAAGATCCACCAAAAAGAGTCAACCTTATCCGCACTGGGGGCGTATCTTACGATCCCAGTATCTACATAACTCCCTCCCACCTACCCAAGCCAGAGGTGGTCCTTCGGCAACCTTGACTTGTGCGTGTTGGACACCTCCCAGCCCAACTTTGAGCCAAAGGTGGTGACCACCAAGATGGAGCAGGCGGGCTTCGAGGAGGCGGAATGTTGAATCTGGGGTGGAGCTATCTGAAATTCAATGAGAGCTTATGATCCAGTGGATATATCTTGTCAATGAGCGACCTAAAATTTGAGTATGGGGTTGTCGGAAGATTTGAGTTGTGTATGATCCGGGGACAAGCTTGAATCGGCGGGGATGATTTGGCTTGCGGTGGAAAAGGACCGCCAACCTTCAATCCTCTGGCGAGAATCGGGGATGCATCGATTAAGCGGTTCGAAGATGAGGTCGGAAGTCGTCGGGTGGTTGGATGATCGGATATTGTACCATTTGTGGCGGAAGGGCCGAGGATCGAATTACATTGGGAGGCGCAGATGCGAAGAATTTCGCTCGAGGCGAAACATTTTGAGAACCGCACGGTTGTTCTTTGGAGGAACAAGAAAGAGATGGGACTCACGAGAGGCGAAAAGCAAGAACCATGAGGAAGTCGAGAGTCTTTGCGGGCACGAAGACTGAACATCTTTGTGAGCATGAGGAATGAAATTGAGAGCACAAACAAGCGAGAACCGGACGGATGCGCTAGGCGCTAATGGAATGTGGTGGGAAGATGGCGACTTGTATCTTGCCCACCTGAGACGAAAGGCTGGGCGGTGTGGCCGGACACAGTACCTCGAGGAGGTAGACCACATGACTAGAAGTGGGTGGTATTTCAAGCCCCACACCTTGATCAACCCGAGGCATCGGGGAAAGATAAGGAGAAAGCAGAAGAAGCAAGTGGAAGAAGAGGTCTTGAAGCGACTAAAGAAAATACAAGGCACATCTCCATTTGGGGAATTGCTTATGGCCGAGGTGCCGGCAGTGTCTTATCTGCCATGGACAGAAACTTTCCATCTAAACTACTGGCGGAACAACTAGTTGGTTTGGTCTTCCGGGAGGAGGTTCCCGGCATTGACCTTCTGGACAAAGAATTGCGCTGAGGCGTGGATCATAATGACCTCTCTACATCTCTGTAGAATGCAAGGACAAATGGATTCGGTGGTGCTTGTTGACACCGGTCCGCTATCAACGTCTGTCCGGCGAGCAGTATGCAATCGGGTTAAACTGCGGACTTCACCGACTACTCAAATGTCGAGCATATGATAATACAAGCGAGGATGTCTTGGGGACGGTGAAAATCAAACCAAGATTGGGCTGGACAACACGAAATAGATTTTCATGTCTTGGAGGTCCTGCATCTTTCAACATGCTTTTGGGCGACCACTGGTTGCATCGGTGAAGGCGTCTCATCTACTCTACATCAAATGGTGAAATACCCCTTTGGAAAGGGAGTAGCCATTGTTTTTGGGAACTCATCAATCCATCCCCCTCCGGAGGTATCTACGCCAGTCCTGGAGATTGAACACGGCATGGAGGATATGTTTATATCGAGATTTACTTTGGCTGAGGCCCGGGTGGTGCAAAACATAATGGCTGTGAATGAGGGTTTGTATGTCAGCGCTCAAGCCGTCTACCTCATGAACAAGCTACAGCATATCCCGGGGATGGGATTGGGAAGAAGCGGCCGGAAAGGTGTCGCAGCGTTGGCCGAAGTACCACATAATCCACATACCTTTGGATTAGGTTATCTGCCTACCAAAGAAGACTGGACGAGGAAAGGAAAGGAAATGGCCGGCAGGGCCAGAGCGAAGCAGGCTGGGAAGCCTTTTGATCTAATGCATAGGCCCATCTGGGGTACCCTGAACGGACGCTTCGTCCGGGAGGGGGAAGATTTTCCATTTTGCGGCTTCCCAGAACCATGGTTGAGCAGCGGAGGAAGCAGCGTGCAGGTTTGAAATCTTCTTCGACCTGCAACTATCTGGGGATAGCGTTCTTTGCGAAGCGAACAGACCCAATAGCGAGATTGGCGAGAATCTGCAGAGGATCACGAGGGCCTTTGAATTGGAAATGGGGTAGCAGGCATGTCTCCTCTCGATCCTCCGATCGACCCGGGATTAGCAGGGAATAACGTCGCGGTTTCGTGATTGGAGATGAAACGGCTGCGAGCCAACCAGCAGCCATCTTGGACGCATCGATCGCACCCTCGCTCATTTGGCAGTACGAGGAGGGATTCTTATCCAGCAGTTCCGGGTCAGGTAGTGAGCCGGAATCTAATTCCACCGAGTCTTGTGAGTCGGAATCAGTTCGGCTCGGTAGTGCGAGTCTGTACTCTGAGGATGTTAACGGATGCGAGTCTTGTCGGTCGTCTTTTTCCTTTTCATTTGAGTCTGTTGTAATCGATGAATCATACGATTTGGATGAACTTAATGAGAATGAGGTGAATGTGGTTTAGTACTTTTACGTGCCCCTAATTTATTGTTTAAATCGGGACTTTCAAAATTTTGATCAAAGCAGCGAGGACGAAGTTCCTCGGTTTTACAACGACTAATTGAGCAAGAGCAAGAGGTTTGTTAAACCCTTAACGGATGAAATCATTTCTGAATATTGGTACTAAGGAGGACCCATGGTGGTCGGATCGGGTCCACGCTGTCTTCGAGGAACGCGAGTGCTTAGTCGCTTTATTAAAAGATTTCAAAGATGTTTTCGCGTGGTCCCTCGAAGACATGCAGAATCGATCTGAGATTATCTGACATCGGATCCCCTTGACCGAGGCCCGACCTATCAGCGAAGCTCGGAAGGATCCGCCGGATTGGGCTCTCAAGATCAAAGAAGAGGTCACTAAGCAAATTGGCGCAGCTTCTGCTGTATCGAGAATATCACTTGGTTGGCCAACATAGTGCGATCAAGAAAGATGGCAAGATCCGGTGTGCGTGACTTGAGGATTTAAGCGAGCCGGTCAAAGGGCGATTTTCCTGCCACACATTGATGAGCTAGTGGACTTTCTGACGGGGCATGCCTTGCTCTCGTTCATGGATGGCTTCTCGGGCTATAACAGTTGTGATGGCACGGAGAGAAAAAGCGCATTCACCACCCGTGAAACATCTTGCTATCGGGTAATGCCGTTTGGGTTGAAAAAGCAGGGCTACTTATCAGCGGGCGCGACCACAATATTACATGATATGATCCACAAAGAGGTTGAGGTGTGCGTGGGCGACATGATTGTCAAGTCCAAAGAAAGAGAGGCCACTACACCGCCTTCGCAAGTTTTTCAAAGGATCGTGAATTCGAGTTGCGGTTGAACCCTCGAAATGTCGTTTGGTGTTACGGCGGGAAAAATCTTGGGGTTTGATTACACAAAGGGGCATCGAGGTCGACCCTTCCAAAATCAAGGCCATCTTAGAAATGCCACCACCAAAAGGCGAAAAAAGAGGTGCGAGGCTTTACGGGTAAAGTGCAATTCATAAGACGGTTTATTTCAAAACTAACCTTGACTTGTGAACCACTTTTTGGTCTTCAAGAAAGGCAAGAAATTCAATGGGACGGTGCCAAGCTGCATTTGAGCAGTTAAAGAATATCTCTGAGAACCCACCCGTTTTATCACCACGAGAATCGAGAACCGTTGATTTTGTACTGTCGATGTTGAGACCACGATGGGCTGCATGCTTACAAGAATCGAAGATAGGGTGGAGAAAGCCATCTATTTGAGCAAGAAAATGCTAGAGTATGAAACCGGTATCTGGCTGGAAAAAGGCTTGCTTAGCTCGTATGGGCTACGAAGGCTGCGGCACTACTGTTAGCTCACTCTGTAATGTTGGTTTCATGACTTGATCCCATCAAATATCTTTTAGAAACCGGTAACTACGGGTAGGCTAGCTCGTTGGTTCTTTGTTGCTCTCGAATTTGATCTTACATATGTGACGCAAGTCGGTAAAGAAGCGAGCGATAGCGAGTTCCTTGCCGACCATCGGTTGAGGGATGAAGCGGTTGAGTACCTATTCGAGATGAAGCAATTACGCATATCGACGAGGAAAGTTGGACAATGTACTTTGACGGGCGTCAAATCAACATGGGTATGGGATAGGAGTGTTCTTTGATAGCACCGACAATTCCGTATCCTCTAGCCTTCAAACTCCGTTTCAAAGTCTCAAATAACGAAGCGAGAATCTGGCGTGCATTCTTTGGTATGGAAGCACCACAGAATTAGGGGCAAGGCAATTTGGGCGTCATCGGAGATTCGAATCTTGTTGTGTCTCAAGCTAAAGGAGGCTGGAAAGTAAGAAGAAAATATGATGATGTATCACCAAACCTTGGATTTCTTGATTCCTCGGTTTGAAAAGTTAAGTTTTACTCATCTACTAAGAGAATAACAAGTTCGCAGACGCTTTAGCAACTCTATCATCCATGATAGACATCCCACGTGGAGTCGAATCGTCCGGTCATTATCGACCGAATTCGCTTTTGCCTATGAGTCGATTGCGACCATAGATGAAGTTCGGCGAACACCCCTGGTATTACGACATCACTGAACTTTTGGAAAGCGAAACATACCGCCAGGTAAATGCCAAAGACAAGAGGGCAATCGAAGAATGTCGATCAGTTCATCATCTGCGGGGTAAAGCGTATAGAAGAGGTCATCTGGGAATGCATAAACTGTGTGTTGATGCTGAAGAGTCCAAACGTCTGATGGAAGCCATCCACGGGGGTGAATGCGGTGCACATATGAATGGGGTGATGTTGGCTAGAAAGATCCTTAGACAAGGTTATTATTGGTCCACCATGGAAGAGGATTGTATCGGTTTTGTTCGGCGATGCCACAAGTGTCAGATTCATGCGAATCGCATGAACATCCCGCCGTCAAAGCTGTACAACATGACTTCGCCGTGGCCTTTTTCAGTCTGGGGAATTGACGTGATCGGAGCCGTCACACCGAAAGGGTCAAATGGGCATGAGTTCATCCTCGTAGCGATAGATTACTTTACAAAGTGGGTTGAGGCCCAATCTTATGCAGTGTTGAAAGCTTCACATGTTGCAAAATTCATCAGAAACAACATCATCACAGCTCTGAAGTCCCGAATGAAATAGTCTCGGACAATGGTTCCCACTTCAAGAAGGAGGTGATTGACTTGTTGGGGAAATACAACGTGGCTTTTCATAAGTCGTCTACTTACCGGCCGCAAACCAACGGAGCAGTTGAGGCCGCCAACAAGAACATCAAGCGCATACTACAGAAGATGGTGGAAACCTATCGGGACTGGCCGGATAAGCTGCCATTTGCTCTGTGGGGCTACAGGACTTCAATCAGGACTTCTACTGGGGCGACTCCGTATTCATTAGTCTACGGGATGGAGGCCGTTCTACCTATCGAGATTGAGGTTCCGTCATTGAGAGTATTGGCGAGTGCGGATAATGGCGGCAGTTAGCGAGAATAGATTTGAAGAACTCATGCTCTTTGATGAAAGGAGATTGAAAGCGCTGTACCACGTTCAGGGTTATCAACGCAGAATCGCCCGGGCTTTTAACAAGAAGGTTAAGTCCAGGAACTTGAAAGAAGGAGATTTGGTGCTCAAGGACAACCGAGCTCCCATCCACGACCCAAGGGGCAAGTTCGACCAATTGACCGTGGTCCCTACATCATCAAGTCAACTGGTCGTGGAGCCGTGGTTGATGGATCTAGATGGCTTGGAGTTTTCCCAACCGATCAATATGGACAAGTTGAAGAAATACTACCCTTGAGAGGCTCGCTGGGCGAAAACCGAGGCGACCTAGGCAATACTCGAGCATAGAAAATTTGAAAATTATAAAAAGCGGCTCATAAGGTTGAAAACCCGCAAAAGGCGGCCTTGGCAAAAGTTAGAGCGCAAAAGGAGAGCAAAACACTGAGCGAACCTAAGCACGAACTACGAAGACTTGATTCCCATCTATGGGATCGTAGGCGACTTCATCTTGAAGTTCGATCACAATCTTTTCCCGATCGACTTAGTCCATTTTGATCACCTCGGTCATCTTTATTCATCGGCATTCACTACGATCTCGATGCGGTGCTATTCAAACTAGGGGCAACTTTCCGCAATGGAGTGTTGCGATCATCGAACTAGGGGCAACTTTCCGTTGCCACACTTTTGCCAAGCACCTTTTTCAAACTAGGGGCAACTTTCGGTTGCTAGGATTCGGGTTGTGTATCTCGTGATGATTTCAGCGTGTCGGTTACGATCCATATCGAAAATAGTTTTGAAAAATTTTCATAAAAGTTGACTTTGTTCAAATTAATCTTTTTCACAACTAAGACCATTTTTGGACCAAAAGCGGAGAATTTTCAGTACCACAACCTTCAATTTCATTGATTTCGAAACAGAGTTCTTCTGCTCTTGCATACAATTGAAGTTGCTTTTTATTACATCATAACGAAAACTTGAAAGTACTAATAAGGCAATAAATCTGGGGCATAGTCTAGTCAGGTGTTCCTGTGTCCCCTTCCAGAGCTAGTTGAAGCCTCTGATGCCAGCCTAGGCCCAACCTGTGCTTCTTCATTGAGCCAATCCCAGCACTCGTCAGATAAAGTGCAACTAAAAGTAGAAGCGGGGGATAGGAGCTCTCTGGTCCTCCGGTAGTAGTATGTCGGAAGGTCGCGCGCTTCAAATTGGAAATGTGGCGGAAGGAAGTTTGAGGGCTTTAAGTGCATCGGAATATCGAAGGCCCCTATTTCTATCGATTTTAGAGTCGTCCATCATCCAGATCGTGCATCTGAAATACACTTTGTCGTGTTTTTGCTTATCGAGTTGTTGTTTTTGCTTATTGAGTTGTAAGTTTTGTCGAGCTGTCGCGTTTTGCGTTTTGAGTTGTTACCCTTTGGTTACACAATTTTGTTAAGTCTTGTTATTGAGTCGTCAACATTGTTGTACTTTGTTTATCGAGTTGTAAACTTGCTAAGTTTCTGTTATTTCTTAGTGAGTCGTTTTGTTTTGTTTTGTTGCGCTTCACTACCGAAATAAATACATGAGGTGCATTTCCATTCAATTCCATTTTCGTGCAAAATAATGCGATGCGATGCTGAGAATTTCAAATACAACATCTTTTCAAAAGCTGTTTCATTTCATCATGTCTTACAAAAATAAAGGTACAAGTTTTACAGAAAATAAAACTGCCTAACAAATGTGCAAAGTGCTACAAACTACTAGCTAAAAAGTAGAATAAAGCAGGAAATAACATCAGTGCCCTCGGGAGCGAGAAGGGGGAGGCCCCCTCATCCTCTTCTGCGGGATAATCTCTACATCATCATCACCATCTGGATCGGAGCTGTCATCCTCCGGATCCCCCTCAGGCTCGTCCCCACTCCCGGAGCCGAGACCGGAGCCTCCCTCCCCAGGAGATGTCTCTGACATGTGGCCTGCGACCACCTCCTCCTCGTCATCCTCAACAATGGGTGTCATGCGTCTACGAGACGACCCTCCTCCGCCAGCTCCTCGATGAGGCCTGGATGGCCCAGCTCCTCCAGTCCCTGTACCTCGGGTAGGTCTAGCACCTCGACCTCTCTGAGAGGGCCCCGGTGGCCTGGCCCGTGATGAAGCATATATGGGAGGCATCTGAAGATGCAAAGTGCAATACATCAGTTCAAGCATAAAAAGCAGGTGTAAATGTAGAATGTGAAAAGGGTGTGTGTCAGATGTGCTCTACAGTCTATCAATACAGTGAAGGTCTAAAGCTAGAGTAGCATCGAAACATGCTAGTGCAGGAAAATGAAGAGTACCTCTACACCCACGATGCTCATCTGCGTCTCCTCCGGGATCATGCCCTCGAATGTGGCTAGCATCCCGAAATTTCGTCCAGTATATTCAACGAGGCCGCAAATACAAATGCAAAACTATCGATGCTTGAATCAACGTTCAAATATCATTGATAAATCAAAGTCGAAAACATATCGGGCGAGTCGTGGTCTCTAACATATCATGATCGTGCAGAGGAGGCTCTAACGGAATCGTAAGGCGTCCCCAAATCGCCGCCATTAACTCGGCTGGCATGTCCGCCACCTGGATGATCAAGAGTCGGAGGGATCGGAGGGATCGAATCGCCCCACCTGGATGTGCCACCGCTAGAAGAAGGGATATCTGTAGTATGGGCGCGACTCGAAGACGGTGCACCAGTAGAGCTCCGTGCCGGAGCCCGCACTCCCGTCAAGCGGGGCATCAAATATATGCGGCGGTAGGTGGCGTAGTTCCCATCGAGATGATGCAACAAAGCATCAACGCCTGCATATCCGCCGACCTCCTCAGGATAATCTATCGGCCATCCGCATGCCGTCCGGAGGCCTGCAGAGTGTCTGAGAATCGCCCCCCCATATTTGACGCTGAAAGCGTTCCAGAACCAAACCTCGCCGTCCCTCGGCGAGGAATCTATCTCGACAACAACTCGACGCTCCAGTCTGAGTCTCGAGCTCGTCATGAAGATCGCCTTAAGGCCGCCAGTGATCTGTGGATAACCAGATACAAATCGGTAAATCGGATATCTGAGCGATCAAAGATAAAAATAAAAGGAACCGAGAGTTCAAGCAATACCTGCATTTCGAACAAAGATCAAAGTATCGTCGCAGAGAGAGAGAGTCTCGAGGCCTCGCTAGATGCTCGCCTCAAACATCAAAGAAAATGGAGTCATAGGAGGTCCCACCACCTCCATCTCAAGGCCAATGTGGGGAAGTGCACATACACCCACAAATGAGAAAGGCAATGCAGTGTGAGTACAAAGTGCTAAAAGTAAAGGCGTATCACATGCAAAGTGCTGTAGTGTGTGCAAAGTGAACAAGTAATGAGGGGCAAAATGTAAATCAAGAGGACGGAATGTACCTCCTGTGCTCTCCAAGAGTCAGCCGAGTAAGTCCTCGTGTGAGATCGGCCATGTAGCAAGAAGGGTAGCCTAGCCAGCCCCATTATCTGCTCACCTGTGATAGGTCTACCGAGCCAAGAGTACAACCCTACCATGTTCCCTCTATCGGCGAACAAGGTGGTACCGAGGAGGTACATAAGGAAACCACGGGCGTACTGCTCCGCCTCCTCAGGAGTCTCAGGCTCCATCTGTGGCCGCCGGAAATAGGAAGCAAACCAGGAGTATCGGACTCTCCCCGAACCTCTGTCTACAGGCGGGTGTGTCCCCAATAAATGCATCCAGACAGCCTGCCACTGACCCATATCCTCGTCATAGGGAATGGGCCTACCGCCTAAGTCTAGGCCGGTGAGCATAGCGAAATCCAGCGGGGTCATGGTCATGTCCCCCGTCGCAGAAAAATGGAAGGAATTGGTAGTGTCCCACCACCTCTCTGCTAAAGCTGCAAATAGGGTCCTACTAATGAGGCAACGAGATAACCTCTGCGCAGAATGGCCCAAATCCTGCAAGATCGACCAATCCCTGACAGGAAGCTCAAAATACCATTCTTGCGCGCCGAGCCATATCCTCAAGATCGTCGAGAACGAACTCAGATTTAGAATCAATGCATGGATCAAATGAAGTGAAAATGAGCTGTAGCAAATAAAGCGAAAATGAGTGTGCAAATGAAGTGAAAACGGTTGCGTGTTCAAGAATTTGGTATTTGGCCGCGTGTTCAAAGTTTCAAGACATCGAGTTTGGGATCGTGTTCTACTCAACGTCAAGTGTGGTGTTCGCCAAATTGGGACCGTGTGTTCGCTCAACATCGATGGCGTGTGTTCGCTTCAAGTTTGGGATCGCGTGTTCTACTCAACATCAATCGCGTCGCGTTTGCTTCAAGTTAAGGATCGTGTGTTCTACTCAACATCAGTGCGGATCGTGTCGCTTCAAGTTTGGGATCGTGTTCTACTCAACATCATTAGGTACGTGTGTTCGCTTCAAATTGGGACTGCGTGTTCTACTCAACATCAGTGGACTGTGTGTTCGCTTCAAGTTTGGGACTGTGTGTTCTACTCAACCTTAGTGGGCTGTGTGTTCGCTTCAAATTGGGACTGCGTGTTCTACTCAACATCAGTGGACTGTGCGTTTGCTTCAAGTTTGGGACTGTGTGTTCACTTCAAATTGGGACTGTGTGTTCTACTCAACGTCAGTGGGCTGTGTGTTCACTTCAAATCTGGGCTGTGTGTTCGGTGCTTCAAGTTTAGGGCTGTGTGTTCTACTTTTAATCGCTAGTGTGTTCGCTTCAAGTCGGGTCATGTGTTCGGGAAGTCGAGTTTTGGAGACTACGTGTCCTACTCTTGGTCAGTATGTGCTGTGTGCTCATTTTCAACTTCAGGCTGTGTCTTCAGTGAATCAATGTTGGAGCTGTGTGCTAAATTTCTAACTAAGGTGCACTGTGCGTTCACAATTATTCAATGCGCCAAGTGTTCATGAAATTCAAGTGGCTAAGTCACATGCTCAAAATACAATCTTGTCGTAAGCTAAACTGTGTGTCTAAGCATGGCAAAGGTACAGAATGCACGAAAGATGCGGATAATAAAATACCTCTGCATCATAGGAGAGGTGCTGCTCCGGCTCTCGTAAGAGAAGATCCCCGGGTGCTCGATCGTTAAAATCGGTAAAATGATTAAAGTGGCTCATGGAGGCTTCATGAACCCACGAGCATATCGTCCCGGGAAAGAAAGCGAACCCGTGAATACCATAAAGTCAAAATCATCTCCGCACCGAAAACCTCCGTCAGGAGGAAAATGACCGCCATTAAGTAGAAATCGCAAAGAGGAGCAAAAATGAGCAAAATGGGCCAAAATTGGAAAAAGTCAACAAAAGTCAACTCTTGGGAAATGAAAAAGTCAACAAAAGTCAACCCCCGGGAAAATCTTCCAAATATTGAAACAAAATTACCTCAAGTGGTGAAAATGAAGAGAAGCCCCAAAGTCAAATTTAGTCGCTCAAAGTGCTTAAATCAAAAGATTTCAGAAAACAACTTGCTGGAGGCCGAGGGACGCCAGATAAAATGCAGATCTCGAGAGAGAAAGTGGCCTAGAGAGTAAGAGGAAGAAGTTTACAACTTTGGGTGTGATTTCGAGGCAATGGAGGTGTGTATATATAGAAAATGCAAAATGACCAAAATGCCCCCACTTTTGGGTAAGTGGTCACCTGGCCACCTAACCCCGGCCGGCCGCCACTCCTTTTTCTCCTCGCCGATGGCCTCTCCTAGGGTGGAGACTGGTCGACCATCTCCCACTCCCCTCGCCTCTGCAAATTTTGAGGAAAATCGGAGCTCCTGGACCCAAAAAGTTGAAGAAAAGTACACTTTCTCGCTAATTGCTCAATAAACTTTAATTGCAAATTTCGACATGTGTCTCATCATTACTCATCAAAATCAGTGTATCCTTTTTAAACATGTTGTGACCTCTCCGGAATGTAAATCGAGCGCGTCGCGATCAGTCCGCCGAACGCTGCTTTTCCAAATTTTGTTATTGTGCAACAACCGCATCCCGATTTGTGCTCATTTGTCATTATTTGGCTCCTAATTTGCATTCTCGTGATTCTTTTGCGTCGTCAGATGTGCTTTTTTCTTGATATATCAACTTTCTCGTTTATGCATGCGTTGTCGCGCATTATCTTTTTCTCGCTATGTTGCATTCGCTCACCTAATATATGTGTGCTCTAACTTGGAATCATAGGAATCATATTGAATATATGTTGTCGGCATATTGTTCTTGTTGCATTTCTCTATTTTGCGTGCACGATATTGTATGTACGGCTCATTTGAGGTCAAAAGCGACTGCATTTAATCACAAGCAGTATCGTATCTTCTCCGTGTGAGACGCGACGAGAATTGAATGATTCTCCGCATTCCTAACTGCATGAAATGTAGTTGTTTGCTTTTGCATTCTTGCTTAAAATGTTGCATCTATTTGTCAATACCCGCTTCATTACTTCTTTGTCATTTGCATGATCATCCGCCCGCGCTATCACTTTGCACTTTGCCCCCGCTCACAAGCACATATCTCTGCTTATCTGTGATGTTTGTCTGGCTCAAGTCTTCGCCTTGTCAAAAATGGGTCGCCTCTGGCTTTGACATTCACTCTCGCCACTTTGACTTCCGAAGTTCGCCAAAGAGGGCAATCAGAGACACCCCATTTTTGACCGACCTTAAGACTTCGACGCCACCAGCTTGAGCGCAAGTGATATTGTGATATCAGGCTTGTTCAAGTCCCAGAGTCACGGCCACGCGGACCTCCGACTTCCGAACCATCTTCTACCTTGTCTGGTTTGTAACCGCCTGCTTTTCTCCCGAGGAAGGAGGGTCCCAGAGACTATCTCCAGGCCGTGGCTACGCTTGGTCAGAGGGCCATTGCCCATTTCCGAGCTCCTGCCCGGCTCCCGCAGCGTGCCGCGGCTGCCTGACCGCCCCAACCATCTCCGAAGTTCTCCGTTTGGCATGTGCTCGCTTTAGTGTTCCGAGGGACACCTGGGCCCCGATGCCCACTTCAAATAACACCACGGTGTCTTGGCGACCCATTTCGACCCCAAATTGAGCGTTTGGTCCTAAGCATTCATTTCGCATCCGCTTTCTCCGGTTTGCAGAACCTGTTTTATCATTTCGAGGAACCCTGGGCCCCGATGCCCACTTCGTGGTCAGATGCCACTTTCGTGCTCAGAAGGTTTTAGACCCCAAACCGCCTTTGGTCCTGAGCATTCATTTCGCTGGTTCTTCTCGATTTTTAAGGTGAACCTCTGCTTTGTCATTCCGAGGACACCGGAGTTGCAGATATCCACTTCAACACCACTTCGCACCTCGCGCTCCATTTTCGGATCCCGATTCGTTTCTGCTTTTGGCCCCGAACGCTCATTTCTCATTAGTTTTGTTCAAACTTGGCAGTACCTCTGCTTTCAACATCGAAGATCATCTGGGGTGGGACGCCAAGAATTATCCGAGATAACCGATTTGGGCCGCCTCGAGCCCGCTTTTGCTCACTTCCGCCAATGTTGAACACCTTGGGGGTATTTTCTTCCAACCAAAGTTACATATCTCGTGATCGTGACATCCTGAGGACCCTTTGGTATACCGGGTCGGCCGAATTATGGAGTTCATTTTGGGCCTCCTTCAAGCTCTATGTTGTGGCTCTTGGTTCAATGTTGCCAAATTCCAACCTTGGATCCTTGCTCTACACATCTGGAGGACACTTTGGTATATGGCTGTCGGCCGAAATGGTGCATTTCAGCTTTGAGCCTCTTCAAGTTCTATGTTGTGACTTCTCGTTCAAGGTTGCCAGATTCAACCCTCGGGCCTTATCCCACACACTGTGAGGACACTCTTCAGTATGGTGGTCGGCCGAAATTTTAGTTGGTTTGAGGCTGCTTGGCCTGGGCCACTAGGTCAAGGTCAGGCTGTCGACACGTGGGTGTAATCGGCCGCCACCTCCCACAAATTTCATTCGTCTGGCCAGATTTCAAGCATGCTTACAAATGTCCCAAACTGTCCTGGATATCTTCCAACATATCCCGGGGCATCCGGGATATTTTAGGAGGAAAGACAAAGCTTCTCCCCTTTACACCCCATTTTCTTGCCTATTTGAAGGCCTTCTCCTCCTTCTTCAAGGTTGGAAAGTCTTCAAGAACACTTCTCCAAAACCCATCTCCATCTCCATGTTTAAAAACTCCAAAAAGCTTCATGTCAGTAATTTCTTCATCAACCTCTTAGCTCCACCCATCCATACTACCATTCCAGCAGCTAGAAGTGAATTTCGTGAGGTTGAGAAGTTATAAATCAAAGCTAAGAATCAAAGAAAGACAAGTCTTCAAGGGTAAGTCTTCAAACCAACTTTAGGGCTCTTTTCTTGATTCATTTCTATACTCCAATTGGTTGAGATTTGGGGTCCGACCCTCACTTTCTTTAGAAGTTGTCTTTGAGCCCCTCTACAACTTTGTAGAAGGTCAACTTCATTTGATGCTCCTATGATATACTTGTTTCAATACCTATTTTTATGCCATCATCTTGATGCTAGTTTAGGCCTATTTCTTTTGTTTTTGGGGCCTGACCCTACTGGTTTTAGGGCTTATTTTGAGCCCCTCTACAACATTGTAGAAGGGCTCAACCTCATTTGGCCATTCTATATACCCACCTCTTGGAAATTCACTTTAGGCCCCACTTGCATGCTTTGTTAGGCTTATTTGGATCCGGATTTCAGCCTTCATCAGGCTTAGAAATAGCCTTGTTTTTGTCTCCTGTCGCTTTCATGTTATGTTGAGGGCCTGGGTAAGCCATTTGGTGTATATGTTTGGTACTTCCTTTGAAATCCATCAAATTTACCGATGATTCTTGCATGTTTTGTAGCCTCTGTGCTTTTTGGTTTTGGCCTTTGTCAGAACTGAAAGGGTCTGATTTGACCCCTTTACATATTTCCCTATGAAGAAAGTTTGTCATTATTTGAAAGTGCAGTATTGCATGTCTCATGATATAGCCTATTTGGAAGCTTCTACTTTGCATGGATTTATAGCATGTTTGTATTCTGATTTTGAGGATGTCATCTTCTGAAATTGTGCTTATTTTTATCTCATATTCAATATTGTAGAAGAAAGTTTGTCCATTTGGGGTTTGTATATATCACTTGTCTCATTGTTCTCTTTTTTGGCCACTAATTTTGTACATGCTATTGTTGATCTATCTATGCTTGTATTTTGGCTCAAGTTTGTTACTGAAAAATGCCATATTTAGGACTGCCTTGCTACTGTTCTGCTGCCATGATCATATTTTTTGTATGTATAGCATGGCTATAGCCATTTCTAGGCTTAATTTCATGGATGAATGCATGCTTCGAAAGTGTCATTTCAATCATTTCGGCTGGGTTTCCTTTTTATTTAGGTGCTGAAATTCCATTGCCATGCTTACATATCATTCCTCTCTTATGCCATTCGGATCATTTTTGCATTGAAGTTCTGGCTTATGCGCCACCATGGGCACGCACTTCGAGGCACCTCATTCTCTATCATTCCCAAGCACTTATGCGAGTGTGTAGTTTGGTGCCCTCCTTGGCGTTTCATAGCCCAATGTATTATTCATTGCTTACATCATTCGGTTCTTATGGCGCGTACAATGGGCACGACTTTCGAGGCACCTCTTATTCTTATCATTCCGCAGCCTATGTGAGTGGTTGAGCCCCTCTCTGGCGTCTGGCCAGAAGCCCAATGCATTTTCATGCTTTCATGGAGTGCGAGCCGAGGCTCTCCGGGATTATGTCCATGGGCATCGCTGGAGGCATGAGATGCCTTTACCCGACTATCATCGCACACAGTGAGCCGAGGCTCAGGCACGCTGGTAAGTCCTTCGCTGCATTCCGTTTTTATCCGATTTTCATTCTTTTCATCATCGCCGAGCGTTTGCGCTGCTTCGTGGGACACGCTGCTTCGGAGGTAACTTCGGTTTTATCTCATTTTCATTCTTCATCATCGCTCTCGCTTTGCGCGTACTCGCGGGACACGTTGCCGAGGCACTTCGCTTTTATCTCGATTTTACTTCATCATCGCCGACGGCTACTGCAGGCACGCTAAGCCGAGGCACTTCGGTTTTATCCGATTTTCATTTCTTATCATCGCTGATTTATGCGCTACCAGGTTAACAGCCGCTGCTAGGCACCGGTTGCCTTATCCGATTTTCATTCTTCATCATCGCTTCTAGCTTATCACTGTGGGTACGCTGCTTTGAGGCACTTCTGCTTATCCGATTATCTTTCATCATCGCTTATTATGCTATCAGGCACGCATTTTGAGGCACTTTGCTTATCCGATTATTTATCATCGCTTTGCTTATGCTATCAGGCACACACGCTTCGAGGCACTTTGCTTTTATCCCATTTTCATTTTCAATATCACCCACTCGATGGCGCCAGATTGCGGGGACGCCAGCTTCGAAGGCACCCCGCTTTCTGGGCCATCCGATTTTTCATTCTTTTCATCATCGCCGGTTTGCGCTACTTCAGGCAAATGCCGCCGAGGCATGAGTCCGATTTTTAATGACGTTATCGCTTTCGTTTAGTGTCCGGTAAAACGCGCATTTCGAGGTACTGGTTTATCCCATTTTGCAATCAGAGTATACTTCGTCAGCTGTTTGTTAGCTCAGATGTAAATGCGATTGGTACCTTTAGTTTATCTCGACCTATTTTAGTCACTGGTTTATGCCCGCACGATTTCGGTAAGACTCGCTTTTATCCAGCTATATCGCAGATGGGTTTATGCGTGTCTGTGCACGATTTCGAGAAAACCGCAAACAGAGGCTAATTGTGGCATCCCAAAGGATTTCACGCCAAGCACAAAGATAACTATTCTATCGAAGCGAGGCTCCTCGGCTTGCACGCCAGCTAATTCTTTTGTAATTAATTTGTTAATTAATTAGAATTTGTATTATTTCGATTGTATATTCTTTTTATTCGTCTCAGATATTATTTCATTCGGACCCTCATGAGGGCATAAATGTAATAAGGGTGTGTGAGTGTGATGTATGTCTTCCAACCCCATTTCTTTCTCCCTTTTATTTTGAATGGTTATATAGGGCATATTTCAATTAGCATACAAGATGACAAAGATGTTTGCATCATTCATCAGACATATGCATGCATCAAGCTCACATCATGCAAACTGCATTGTATTTCAATTCTAAAGTTGAATACATGTTAGTCAGCATTCCATATACCATGTTTAGAATAGCCGAGCTGCTATAGTTGCATTTTTGCATGTGTTGCATTAGGCATTCTCAGATATTTTAGGATCATGCATGATTTCTAATCACTTTTGTTTTGGCTTGGAGTACTAGGTAAGTTTTATGCTTTAGCATCCTTGCATGTGTTGCCATGCAAGCATGCTTACCATGAGGCTAAATGCTTATGTGATATAACTGTCTTGAATGCCTGTGGGTGGAGGTTGAGTTATCTGAATTGGAGCAATTCATCAATTGTTTGTTAAGCCCACTAGATAGTGGCAACATCACTGATTTCTAAACCCACCCGAGGGTGGCAAATCCATTTTAGCCTACTTGCGAGTAGCACCATCAAACCATTTTCAAACAAACAAACATGAAATGTTTTGTTCCAATTCAGACGGCCCAGTCTATACTTGTTTGCTGCGAGCATCACATAGTAATCTAGGCTAATAACCGGAATAAGAGCATACAATGTTTTCAAAAACAGATATCATGGTTAGTAGAGGCCGTCGGCGAGGGGTGCTCACGATGTGACCTTCCTAATCGTACAAGTTCCCGAGCCAACTTTGGTGATGACGGACACGTGGCCTTATGGCACCGAGTCGGTTTCCTAAATTTCCATTTTAAAATATTTAGGTGGCGACTCATATCCGCAAAGCCCATGTTTGGCACTTCTTTCAAAAAATCTGTTTTTCTCAAAACGATTTGCGGATTTGGACTCTTTGGTTCGAGATTTAGAACCGCAACAACAAAAGCTTTGAAGGGCCTACTTGCACTTGCTCAACAAGAGGTGCTCTCTCTCTCTCTCTCTTTCATTGTAATCTACAATGTAATAGATTAAATATTTGATTTGCATGACTTCAAATTTTATTTTTATTTTTTGATTTGCATGGAGTGCGTCCATATAGATAAGTTTTTATAGTGTTGTTCAATTCAAATGGAGACGTGAATTCAAGTGTGAATTAACTAACTTCTAAAGTTTCCCATATATTTTGGGTCTTCTTACATGCTTAGAAATTATGTGGCTCGTAAAAGAGAAAAATGGCTCTAGGTATATAAGGATTCCATTTCAATCGGAATGGAATCCGTGTGTCTATCTATTACCTCATTTCTCTACTTAACACAATTGCTTAAAGGGTGTTTATTCTTTGCATCTGGGTTATACAAATGAAAAATCCATCGTCCCCACATCGAGAGTGGTGGTAGAGACCACTAACCTCTATACAAAAAGTTGTAGCGATGCTCTAGTCATTCACAAGATTGCCTTCTTGTCATCATAAAGTATGATGGGAGTTGTTTGCTCAGACATGCATGTTGTCTTATGAGGGATCTTGGCTTTAATCAAAATCAAAGGAAGTCTTTGATCTTATTTTATAAATGTCCGAGGGTCCCTATGGCACCCAAGCACCAAAATATGTTATTAGAACTTGAAATAAAATAAAAATGATATCAAATGTACACATGTACATTACTTGGTGGTTTCTTTAACTTGTCATCAGAATTTGTACACATGTACATAACAAATTACATATCATCCTATGAGAACATTAGGGTCATTTCTTTAACTTTGTTTTCTTGGTGGGTTTTTTTATAAATGAACCATTATCTTCCTAGAGAGCCACCTCAACCACCTTAATATTTTACAAGCTTGATGTAGAATTGAGAGTCATAGATGGAATTGTCAAGCTATATGACAACCCTCACCACTGTTTACTGATAACACTATTGATTAGTGCTAATCTATGATTAAGCATGTTAACTGATTGATTGACTGAAATCCTGAATTGATTGATTGAGTATATTAGTTTCAATGCATGTCTATCTGTTTGACTGCTAAATTATCTGTTCATGTTTTATGCTTTAAACTGCAAATTGAAGGCCTTATCGGCGGCCGAATCTGAAATTGATTGATGTTTTGTGCTAATTCAGATTTATATGATTTTATGGTATGTTTAATTGAAATTATTTGGTATGATTAAATTAGATTAAATACCACCTACTTAGTGGCCCACTCTATATCATATTTTGAGACTTAGAATCAACACTTTTTAGCCATTTGCCAAACCGACTAGAGAGAGAGAGAGCTAGGAGAAAAACTTAGTTTCATTTAGATTTGCTTGGAGGCTTAGGGATTTTGGAAGATAATTGGCAAAATTGGGCTTCTAGACTTGTAATTGAGAACCCAAGGTAGGATATTCAACCTCTTTAATGTATTCAAGATAGTTCTTGCATGGTTCTTGATTTATGGATGAATTGAGTCTTGATTTAGTCTAATAATGTTGAATTGGAGCTTAATCCATACATGCATGTGCATGGTCTTGCATTTTGAGGTTGTTTTTCATGAAATTCCACATGCATGTTCATATCTTGAGCTTAGTCCATGAATTCATCTTGTTTTTGAGGCAATTGAGCTCATTTAAGCAAGTAATTGAAGCTTTGAATTTGATTGAACACATGCATGTTACATTTAAGTATGTTCTTGAAGTTTGGTTTGAAATTGAGTTTAATTGACTCACCTTTGGGCCATGATTTTACAAATTGAACTTTGAATCATGTTATATTATGAGTTTTAAAGTGTTTTCCAGAAAATTATCCCAAAAGGATCGAATTTGGTATTAAATTGAAACTTGTTTTCATAAAAACAATTCAAATCACCAAAATCATAAACAAACTAATAGTAGAGATTGTATGTCTTTGTATTGTTACATCTATATCTATTTTTGAAAACAAAATCAACCAAAGATATGTCATATTTTCTATTTATTATTTTTAGAGATAGATATAAAAAATAAAAATATAGATAAATATCTCAATTCAAAAGATATTCTGTTGAAAATTTTTTTTTCTCCATTCCTAGAAATCTTTCATCTTCTTGAACTCCTTAATCAAAGTCCGGAGGAGGTGGAGGCGGATTGCTTGTCGCATTAGTCTGCTCGCCCGGTGGAGGTAGCACTAGCATTCTTACATTGCCTCATTTGTCTTAACTCCTAGACCTTCAACTAGTCTTTCCAATCATCCCATTCTATCCTCGGTTGATCTCGCTAATCGGTGGTCTTCCTCTCCTCATAGTGCTATGAGTATGCAAAGTGTGTTTTAAAACAAAATGCTAAATAACCATTCATGCAAGCAACAAATAGTTATGCCGAGATGATGCACACATTATCAAGTAACAAGCAATATGATGCAACCCTATCGTCATTCTATGGGAATTCCTACGCTCTTTAGGACTCAAAGTGTGTGAATAACATACTATAAGGAACTCTTGCTCTGATACGAATCTGTCACGACCCCATTCCGCCCCTAGTGGAATGGCGCCATGATGTGATGTCGGAATTACCAAAGGCCATCTTTCAAGATTGCACACACAATCGAGTATTATATAGGGGCTTACTAATGCGGAAACAATATAAGATTTAAGGTAGTCCATAAGAGCATGCTTGAGTTAAATGAAATGACATACATCTTATAGTAGCTTTAATACAAAATAATGAAGTACAAAATTATATCTTGATCAAAAGGCTTCTCGACCATCAAATACAAAAATACAATGAAATAACCAAGAAGCATGATCTTCAAGATGCAAAATGCTACAATCCAAAACAAGCTTGCTAAACACATCTAGGCTACCGCCTGTCTGCTCATCACCTACATATATATAGAGAGGGTGAGCTTGGATACTCGTGAATGGTAAATAATAAAGGGTTTTCATGAATGATATTCAAATCTTTAAAAATCAATACATAATATAACATGAAAACCAAGTCCATCTAGTGGATCTTTCAAGCTTCAAGGATGCTTACTAGCATCAATATAATACAAGAGATGACATTCGGACAAACAAACCCAAAAACCGCTGCAAGGTGGCAAGACAAGACAAGACAAAGAGTGCAAAAGTTTAGAGTCCTCTAGCACTAAGGACTTTCAAGATTGTGCTACAAATGCTTAGTCCCGGACTTTCAAGACAAGCATGCTTGTGTTATAGTCCCTTGGCACTAAGGACTTTCAAGATTGTGCTACAAATGCTTATAGTCCCCTAGCACATACGGACTTTCCAAGATGTCATCAAAACAAGATATAATACTTATTGCAAATAGAATAATCATTCATGCTTGTAAATACTTCCAAACAAGGCAAAACAAGGTTTATCAAAGCTTTATAACATATCTTTATTAAAATACCACTCACATAGTTCATAGTGGGCAAGTCCAAGTCCTACAAACACACAAGTCCATTGAATGCACTTTTAAACAAGCTTATGCATGCAAATGATCCGATTCTTCAAACTAAGTCAAGTCAAAACAAACATTGTTTCCCACTCGGAGAAACATGTTGGGCACTAATCAAGTCTTGGCCGAGGTCCCACACCTCCTCGCCGAGATGAGGTCCTGGTGGCCACATTCAAGGAAATGAAGCTCTGAAAAAACTGGTTTCCTCTTTCAAGAACACGGTAAGAACAAGAACATGAAGATCATGAAAAAGATGAGTGCAAGGTCTATAACTTGTTGGTTACCAACTGAGATTTCATGTTATGAGTTTGAAAACATGGACTCGGGTTACCCATATGCAAGAAGATCATTGGAAAACAAACACAATGACATGGTTTTTGGTACAAACTTTGATTCGAACAAGACTTTTCTCCAAGAACACAAACATGAACATCTACTTTCTTTCTAAAACCAACTTTAAATCAATGCATGGCTTTCAAAAACAGTGCTCGGGATCGCGCAAGTAATGCAAATAGATAAACAATAAAAATGCTAAGTAAGCTGTGGATCAAGAAGTCGAACCTTAAAACTCGAATCTAACGGTTCAATCTCTAGGACTGCTTGAAGTCTACTCTCTCGCCAAGAACTCCCTCCTAGAGCTTCTCTAAAAAGGCAAGATTTGATACAAAATGATGTGTTTTTCTCGACAAATACCACCGACACTTAACCTCTCGGCGACATGCGGGCATCTCACGATTGGCTCGACCTCCGTGCTGCGACTGATCGGATCGACAAGACAAGACTATGGACAAGGTGTGTCAAGCCAAGCTTAGACGGCAAAATACTCTGCAAGTAATGATCTCAAGCTAAATGAAAAAGCTTTCGCAACAATGACATCCGCTGAAGAACAACACTTGGATCAAGCTGTTGCAAGCACACCTTGGCCTAGATAAAAGCCACACCCTGCTTCTAGGTCGCACTAACCAGAACTAAATCTTCCGGGTTCAAGGATAAACATCTCTACCAGATATTTATACATCCTACTGTTTGGTGTTAAGAAACACCGGTTTGTGATAGTGACATCTCTACCAACATGCACAGGTAAAATGAAGGTCAACTCCTGAGTGGCTCAAGATAGTTCTATGTAAAAAGGTTCAAAAGGTGACTAGGCTTTTAAAGATCTCTCTGCAGTCACACACTCAGGCAATAACTAGACATGCAACCACATTTAAGAAAACAAGACAAGATTCGCTAATGCAACATAACAAGACAAGATCATTCATGAATGTATGCAAGTATGACAAGAGTAAGGTAAGGGTTACTTACAGCCTACTCCTCTTAAAGAAGTTTGGTCCCCAAACTTAAGTTACCTTGTTCCACAAATAACTCCGGATAACGGTTCTCATATCCTTCGCTCTCCCATGTGGCTTCCGTGCTATAATGCTCTTCCATTCGACCTTACCATTGGTATTGATTTGTTTCTAAACCGCTCACTTGTCCGTCAATAATCCTCATAGGTTTCTCCTCGTAGCTCCAAATCTTCATTAACTGAATCCCGTAATGATCAATTATATGCAGTGATCTCTGATGTACTTCCTCAACATCAAACATGAAAACACACTGTGGACTTGGCTTAATCAAGTGCCAGCAAGTCCAGAGGGCAACCGGGTTAATTCTCAAGAATTTAAATGGTCCAATATATCGGGTGCTAATTTACCCTTCATTCCAAATCTTGAACTCCAATATCGGCGAGACCTTCAAAAATACATGATCCCCAACATCGAATTCCAGCCCTTCTCCTCCGGCTCTTCCGATAACTCTTCCGTCACCAGGCGGTTTTAATCAATGAGCTTAATCTTTTTTTCTGGCCGTTTCTTGAACTAACCTCGACCAATCAAAGTCAGATTCTCCCACCTCAAAATTTCAACATATCGGGTGATCTACACTCCTTCGACACAAAGCTTCATACGGTGCCATGCCAATGCTAGCTTGATAACTGCTTGTTGCACGCAATTCTACTAATGGAAGGTGCCATTCCCAACTTCCCTGAAATCTAATACGACAATCCGAAAGCATATCCTCAAGTGTCTAAATAATTTCTTTCCGCTTGCCTATCTATTCTGGGGTGAAAAGTCAGTGGCTAAACCTCAACCTGGGCCTCCAAGGCTCCTTGCAGTTTCGCCAAAATCTAAAACGAACTTCGATCTCGATTCGATACAATGGACTTCGGTACACCATGAAGTCTAATGATCCACCATGTATTCACTCATGCATGGGCGCTCGCAAAGCTTCCAAGAAGTCGGTCAAGATTGAATGTAGTCTTAACAGCAAAAGTGTGCCGACTTAGTAAATCATTAACTATAACCCAGATTGAATTCATACCTTTTTGCCCCCCAAAACCCACCACAAAATCCATGGAGATGTGTTCCCATTTCCACTCAGAATTGACAGAGGTTGAGAAGTCCTGGCGTCTCGTGCTCGCTTTCACTTGTCGGCAACACGCATTAATCGAATACGAACTCATTTATTTCTATTTTCATGTTTGCCACCAAAAGGTCCGCTTCACATCTTGATACATCTTAGTGCTCCTCGGATGAACGCAAATTTGGAGTTATGAGCTTGCAAAATCTTCCTTTTCAACTCGGGACGCCTGCTACACACAATCTCCTTCAAACTTAAGTACCGGGTCCTCCATAGTATACCGCCTCGCTTAGTGATCTAACCCATCAATCACTTTCTTGAGGAATTTATCCTCCATCCGCCTCGCCTTCACTTCCCCAATAATAGTTGGCTCCACCGATCATGGTTACAAGCCAGACTTCCCATTGATTTCGCCAATGCGCCGCCATCGAGTTTGCTTTTACTCGGGTGATATCAATCGCATGTCGAAGTCTTTCAAAGAACTCAAGCCATCTTCTCTCGCCTCAAATTTAATTCTTCTAGGTGAACAAGTATTTCAAACTCTTGTGATCTCAGGAAAATCTACAGAAGCTCCATACAAGTAATGACGCCAAATCTTCAAAGTTTAACACCACACAAATGCTAGCTCTAAATCATGGGTAGGATAGTTCTTTCATGGGGTTTCAATCGACGAGATGCATAAGCTATAACCTTACCCCTTTGCATTAACACACAACCCAAGCCCTTATGTGAAGCATCACGAAAATCAAATTTTTCATCACTGATGGAAGTACAAGAACCGTGTCAGAATTCAATCTTGTCTTCAACTCGAAGGTCGATTCTCTATCGCCGGTCCATTCGTGACGTCGCCCCCTTCGAAAGTTAATTGTGTCAATGGTATCAGCACTTGAGAAGTCCTTCACAAATTTCGTAATAACCGCTGCACTCCGTAAAAACTATTTAACCTGACACGCCGTCGGCTACCGGCTACCAATTTTCAATCTACTAGGATCAATCGAGATACCCTCTTCATTAATCACATGCCCCAAAAATGAAAATGTCGAAGCCAAAACTCACACTTACTCAACTTAGCATACAACTTCGCTTCAAGGTCTCAGAAGGCAAGTCTTAAAATGATTCTCGTGCTCATTTGTACCCTTGGAGTAGATCAATATGTTGTCTATAAAACAACCACGGTAACTCATCAAGATACGGCTTAAAGACTCTATTCATCAAATCCATGAATGTTGCAGCATTAGTCACTCCAAAAGGCATTACTAGAAACTCAGAGTGTCCATATCTCGTCCGAAGTAGCCTTCTCAACATCCTCGCTTTTAACCTTGAGCCGATGGTAGCCCCACCTAAGATCAATTTTTGAAAAGACTCGTGTCTTTGTAGTTGATCAAGCAAATCATCAATCCTAGGCAATCTGCATACTTATTCTTAATGGTCACTTTGTTAAGTTCTCAGAATCGATGCAAAGACGAAGGTGCCATCCTTTTTCTTAACAAATAGGACTGGTGCTCCCTGCTGGCGAGCATCGCCTAACGAAGTTCTTTTTCCAACAATTTTGTAATTGTAGTTTTGGGCCTTGAGTTTGATGGGCCATTCTATACGTGTTTTGGAGATAGGTTGTGTTCTGATGATATCAACAAGAATTCTACTTCTATCGACTAAGGACCCAAGTCATTTGGAAAGACGTCAGAATTCATTAACAACCGGATGGTCATTAGGTTAACATTTCCATTCAGTATCACTTAGTATGCTACGATAACCTTGACGTAAGTGCCATCCTTTTCTTAACAATAGGACTGGTGCTCCCCATGGCAGTAATTAAGTCTAACTTTTTTCCAACAATTCTTGTAATTGTAGTTTCGCCTTGAGTTCAAGGGCCATTCTATACGGTGTTTTTGGAGATAGGTTGTGTTCTCTGCGATGATATCAACAAGAATTCTACTTCTATCGACTAAGTGACCCTAAGTCATTTGAAAGACGCCAGAATTCATTAACAATCGGATGGCTCGGCTAGGTTAACATTTCCATTCGTATCACTTAGTATGCTACACGTATAACCTTGACACCCTTTTTGGATCTTTAAAAGCTTATGGACTAGATCGATATGGTGGGTACTACCCTTACCATGGAAAATAACCTCATTGGTTTGGGGTTTTAGTGTGACATCCTTCGAGACACAATTAATAGATGCATGATTCATTACTAACCAACCCATTCCTAATATGGCATCAAAGTGAGTCATGTTTAACGATTAAATCAACTAGTAGTTCTACACCCTCAATCACAACAACACACGCCTATAGATGGATGCAACAATCATAGTTCTCCTGCATGGAGTAGATACATACAACACATAGTCAAGGGTTCTTGTTCTCTATTCAACTTCTCGGCAAACTTAGCAGATACAAATGAATGTGTAGAACCCGAATCAATCAATATGTATGCTCTTGAGAGCAGATTGGGAGTATACCTCGATACTCGCCTCAAAGATTCGGTGTCTCCCCGGCACTAGAGCGAAAACTCTGCCCTGTCTCATCTGTGTCCTTCCAGTACTGCCTCCGGGTGCAGAGCCCGAGGTGCTCCCATCCTTCCTACCATCATCCACCCTTGACTTCGGACAATCTCTCACACGATGACCTATTTCACCCCACTCAAAGCAAGCTCCTGACGCCCAACGGCAAACTCCGGAATGCAGCTTCCCACAACTTGTACATGGCGGCTTAGTATTACCTTCTTGGTTCGACTTGCTGGAGCTACCAACGTCATTTCTTAGCGCCTAAACAGGTTCGCATCACAAAGTTCGCCTTTTCTCCGATTCTCCCTTGAACTCGATATCGCCCAAGCTTCACAGGATGGCTTTGTCTAACACTCCACAGAAGTTGGCATGTTGGGCATATTAACTCGGTCAGACGGTCCACGGCCCACTCTCAAACTTTCTAGATTTCATATATTCATCGCTGACCATATAGTGCATACCGCCAACTCGTAAAAGCACGATCAGATTCTCGCCATCCGCTTTGCGCCAAAGTCTGAATTCGGTAGTCTTTGCGGTTTTAACACTAAGGGAAAGTGTTTGTTGTAGAACAATTCCAAAAATCTGGCCCAAGTTAAGTCCGGGTTACCTTCTTGAGTCATCATCCACCATCTTCGAGCGTCGTCATCCAAAGTGAATGCTGCCAATGCCACCTTCTGAGCATCGGTGCTGGGAAAAATCTCTAACAACTTTCCATTCCTAGAACCCACGCCGGCCATTGGCTCTATACCCCCTTGAAATCTCGGCTGGTTCATCTTCTTGAACTCCTTAATCAAAGTCATCATTCCGTCCCCATACAAGGCTGGCTGTGGAGACACATGTGGTGCTGAAGGAGGTGGAGGCGGGATTGCTTGTCGTTCATTGGTCTGTTCGCCCTAGGTGGAGGTAGCACTAGCATTCTGCTGTCTTCATTTGTCTTAACTCGCCAGACCTTCAACTAGTCTTTCTAGTCGCTCCATTCTATCCTCCGTTGATCTCGCTAATCGGTGATCTTCCTCTACTCATAGTGCTATGAGTATGCAAAGTGTGGCTTAAAAACAAAATGCGTAAATAACCATTCATGCAAGCAACAAATAGTTATGCCGAGATGATGCACACATTATCAAGTAGCTAGCAATATGATGCAACCCTATCGTCATTCTATGGGAATTCCTATGCTCTTTAGGACTCAAAGTGTGTGAATAACGTACTATAAGGAACTCGTGCTCGATATTAATCATTACACGACCCCATTCCGCCCCTAGTAGAATGGTGCCATGATGGCCAGTAATCAGGAATTACCAAAGGCCAACTTTCAAGATTGCACACACAATCAGAGTATTATATAGAGGGCTTACAAGTGCGGAAACAATATAAGAAAATTTAATTAGTCCGTAGAGCTGTGCATAAGTCAAAAGGTATGGCATACATCTTTACATAGAATTTACATCTCGAATACGAATACATTAAGGTACAAAAGTATCTTGACTAAAAGGCTTTAGCCGATATATACAAAATACAATGAACACAAGCCAAGAAGCATAGTCTTCAAGATCATCTGTAAGGGAACAAGTAAGCCGACATGACAAGAATCTAAAACAAGCTTGTTAAACACATCTAAGCTGCCGCCACCCCGCTCATCACCTACATATATATAGAGAGGGGAGCTTGGATACTCAAAGTGAATGGTACAAATAATAAAGAGGTTTGCATGATCGATATTCGATCTTTAGCAAAATCAATACATAATATAACCAGTGAAAACCAAGTCCATCTAGTGGATCTATCAAGCTTCAAGGGATGCTTACTAGCACCAACATAATACAAGCAATGACATTCCGGACAAACAAACCCACGCTGCAGAACAAGAGTGGCAAGACAAGGCAGACAAGACAAGCGAGATATCTCAAGCAAGAATACCACTCACCTAGTTCTGCAAACGTCGGGGTTTCGAGCAAGGGTTCAAGGCCTACAAGCACAGAACAAGGTCTACTAAATATGATGTTCAAAACAAGTCTTATAAGCATGCAAATGAACTCTGATCCTTCAAAACCGAAGTCAAGACAAGGCAAAACATGCTAAGGTGAACATCGCTTTCACATGTCGGGAGACATGTTGGGTACTAACTGTGTCTTGCCGAGGTCCTACACCTCCGCCGAGATGAGGTCCCGTGGCTACATTCAAGGAAATGAAGTCGAAAATCTGGGTTTCCGCTTCAAGAACATGAAGAACAAGAACATGAAGATCATGAAAGATGAGTGCAAGGTTCATAACTTGTTATTACCAAATCTGAGATTTCATGTTATGAGTTTGAAAACATGGACCTGGTTACCCATGCAAGAAGATCATTGGAAAACAAACACAATGACATGGTTTTTGGTACAAACTTTCGGATTGAACAAGACTTTTCCAAGAACACATGAACACTACTTTCTTTCTAAACCAACTTTAAATCAATGCATGGCTTTCAAAACATGCTCGATCGCGGCAATGCAGCTAGATAAACAATAAAAACAATTTAGAGGGATCAACAATCTGACCTCAAACTCGAATCTAACAGCTCAATCTCTCGATCAAGCTTGAAGTCTACTCTCTCGCCAAGAACTCCTCCTAGAGCTTCTCTAAAAGGCAAGATTTGATACAAAATGATATGTTTTCAACAACATCGACTTAACCCTCTTGGGACACGTGGCATCTACCGATTGGCTTGACTCAAAAGGTGACCGATCGACAAGACAAGACTATGACAAGGTGTGCTCAACATGCTAGATGGCAAAAATACTCCTAAGTAATGATCTCGCTAAATGACAAAGCTTCGCAACAATGACATCGCTTGAAGGACAACACTTGACTAAGTCAACACACCTGCCTAGATGTGCCACACCTCGCCTAGGTCGCACTAATCCAGAACTAAATCTCTAGGTTCAAGGATAAACATCTCGCCCAGATAATACACATCTCTACTTTGGTGTTAAACACCTCGGCCTAGATAGTGACATCTGGGCAACATGCCAGGTAAAAATGAAGGTCAATCGTAGTGGCTCCAAGATAGTTCTAAGTGTAAAAGGTTCAAAGGTGACTAGGCTTTGGGTGATCTCGGCAACACACACTCGCAATAACGAGACATGCAAACCACATTTAAGCAAAAACAAGACAAGATTCGCTAATGCAACATAACAAGACAAGATCATTCATGAATGTATGCAAGTATGACAAGAGTAAGGTAAGGGTTACTACGTTGTTCATCCCAGAATCGTAGGGTTGGCATCCGAGGACGCCTAGCCTATTCAGAGCTCAAAACTCGTGAGTAACAATGTTGTAAAGATATGTTCAATTGAAATTACTTTCTGAACGAACGACTGGACCGTTTTATGAAATACTCAAGCATCGAATGAATGTTTGTCCTATTTGGCGAATCGTATTCGTGAACTGTGAGCAATTTCATCGTTATCAGATCAGACGGCCATCGTCACAGAGATCTCGCTGGCTCCCATGTTGGAACCACTATCACATCGATATGATGGCCATCAAATGACTGTTCGGTCTATTAAACCTATTGTACTGTTTGCTATTGGATGTACCACATATGACTATTATAGTTTCTGAATGACTGTTATGGCCTGAAATATGAGCCACAAACTGACTGACTGATGTACTGTTTAAATGACTGTTTTCAATACTGAAAGGACATTCATTCTTAACCTCTTTACGCAGATGTTATTCACTGGGCTTTAGCTTACTGCTCATATATATATATATATATGTAGGTGTTCAGGCATCGGACCGTTGCTAAGGGCGTCAAGCTCAACTCCTGTTTTGTCAAGCCAACCTTTGTGCCTCACTTTGAGGTTCCAGAACTGTTCAAGCTGAGGTTGCTTGGGGTGTTTTAGTTTCCCCCTCTTTGTTTATGTTCAGATAGACCTAATGATGTTGTACTGACTATTCTAATAGGATTAAGTCCTCGTCTCAATGAATGTTGTAGACGCGTGCGCGGCCTCGCCTACGCCGGACTCGATTTTTGTTATGTTCTTAATCTTGAACCAAAGAGTCCAACCGAAAATCGCTTTTGAGAAAACCTAATTTTGTGAAAGAAGTGCCAAACATGGACTGCTTTGCCAGATACAGAGTCGCCACATAAATATTTTATTTTGGGAAATTAGGAAACCCCGACTCGGTGCCAAAGGCCATGTGTCCATCATCACCAAAGTTGCCTCGCTCGAGAACTTGGGTACGATCAGGAAGGTCACTATGAGCATTCCTCGCCCGATCCAAAGATCGCCTCTAATAACCATGATATCCATTTTTGAAAACATTATGTGTTCTTATTCCGGTTAATTAGCTAGAATTACTATGTGATACGACAACACAAAAAGTATAGACTAGATCGCCTAATTTGGAAATAAGCATTGCATATCCGCTTGTTTCAAAGCAGCTTTTGAAATTGTTATCATGAGTAGGGTAAAATATGGATTTCAACGAGTTATTCCAACTCAAACAATCCAACCTCCACCCACAACAATCAAGCAAAGAATGTCACGTAAGCATTTAGTCAAGATGGCAAGCATATTGTCATGGCAACACTCACACGTATGTGGTATGCTAAAGCATAAAAAATACTTACATCGTGACTGTACAAAACAATACCTTGTTAGCAAATCAATGTATGATCCAAGTCCATGTTAAGTGCCTAATGCAGCGATACAAAATGCAACCTAGAGTAGGCTCGACTAATCTAGAAATGGCATGTGAAATGCACTCGCTTGATGCACGATCAAGTGAGATTTGAAATACCAATGCGCTAACATGATGCGCCGAGTCTTGGCATGCAATACTTATGAATGATGCACGATGCATAGTATAAGGTATGCTAAAATAAATATGTCCTAATACTAACCATCAAAGCAGGTAAGTAAAAGGGAGAAAGAAGTGGGGGTTGGAAGACATGCACACACACACCCACACTTATTACAAATTCGCCCTCACTCGGAGGGACCAAACGAATAATACAATTTAACTAACTCGCAAGCTAATTAAATATTACAAATTGCCTAATCAATTAACTAATTAACCAAGCTAGGAAAAACAGTAAATCGCCTCGGGAAGAGAGCCCAATGCGATGCATGCTCGGTCTTGCTCGGAAGCGCACTGCCATGCACAGACTGCCTCTGTTTTCCCTGCTCTGCCCCTCTGAAGACTGCCAAAGTCTCTGGATTGCTTCCCTGGACATTGGGAGACACCACCAGCTGAGTAGAATTGCCACCGGCAGTAGGATGTGGTCATCGACAGAGAATGCATCCATCGGCCACCAATTGATTGCCGATTGGCACTCCATAAAGTCGATCGGCAAGAAATTCCTGCAGAACCTGTTTGACAGCAGCAGAGGACAGGGTCTTGCATGGCAAGGCAATTCAAGCCATGTATGCACCAAACAAACCCCTTATCATGTGTATGACTCGAAGGGGCATGGTTCTTGGTTCTCGGACCACCAATCGTGCATTTCCATGCATGATGGCCCAAGAATCAAGTGTGCATTTTCATGTCAAATGAAATGCAAACCAAATAATCAAAGGCCCAATCCCTATCACTAAATCAAGGGACAAGGCATGCATGCAAGATGCAATGTAACCTAGGCGTGTGAGCTAGTATGCAACATGAGCATGTGAACAAACAATGCACACTAGCATGCAACATGTAAGCAACTTGACCAAAGAAGAATGCATGCCAAATGCCAAGGGTTTCAAGCATGCAACAACATGAGATAGGCCAAGTATGTGACAACACACAAGGTAAGCATGCAACACATGTGAGGGATGGATTTAAACTCATTTGGGCAGCCCTCTACTAGGCCCAAAACAGTGACCAAAGCTTAAGAAAATGGGACCAAACACACATACAGACATGCACATGTTAAGGCCTAAACATTTAAGCACCAAAGGGCATCTTCTAGGCACACCTAAAAGGGAATAATCATGGACATATGGCATGCATTAAGCTCTGAAAATCATGCAAGAACATGGTGCCAAACCCACCAAACAAGATAGACTAAACACGCAACAAATGGCCCAAGCATTCAAGGCAAGCCGATGAAGTGTTGAACTACCCTCGGTATAACCACACATGGCAAGACTAAAATGACCAAAAAACAGAGTTTTAGTACATAAAACAAAGCCCAGAAGACCGCTTAGATGGCATCTAAATGGCTTGAATGCAAAAGCATGCACAAATGCACTTTCAAGGAGCATACAACACAAGCTCATAAGGTATCAAACAGGCATCCAAGGCAAGCATACAAGCATGTTAAAGGGACTGAAATAACATGTTAGGTGACTCCAAACCACCAAATCAATGCAAGGATGGCATGCCACACACTCATACACTTAAGGCCAACAAACCAAAAATGCAAAGGAGCTATACAATGCAAGCCATGGCTGGCCAAAATGGTCAAGGACAGACCTTAAACATAGCAAAATAAACACAAAAACTTCACAAAGCTAAGCCTAAAGCATGCTAGAACAAAGGTTTACAACCTAAAGTATGTTAAGGCCTAAACATGGCATTACAAGGTATGGTGTACCAAAACCAACTTACAACAATGTTATCTCATGGCAAAATAAGCATGAAAAACAGCCTAGGCATGATCAACACACACTTGAACAAAGGGCTCCTCAAGAGGCCAAAATTGCCCTTTCAAGGACAACAAGGAGAGGGGTGGCCCTCTCTTCTTGAGACTTCAAAGAACTATCCTTACCACTGAAATCCTCAAGATTTCAGTGGTGAGGAGGCCCAAACACCAAAGTCTCGAGCTCACTCAAAATAGCACAAAATGGGGGCTCTCAAGGCCTAAGAGGGGTCAAACTCCTCCAAACCACAAAAACACTCTAAACAAACTATCAAGAGGGTTTAAAACAGAACTTTTTATGTTATACACTAAACACAAAAATAGTTCTAAGATAGGCTAACAAGCTATGCAAAAATGGGGTAAAAGGACTAGTTTCTTACCCTTGTAGACCACATTCACAAATGATGATCTTGTTGCCTCCTTGAGCTCAAATCCAGCCAAGAACACCAAGAACAAGCCTGAGCTCCCTCAACAACCAAGAGAAGGTGAAAGACAATGTGTTTGTGTGCAATAGTATGGACAAAAGCACCTAGAACACACACAAGGGAGAGATATAGAGATAGGAGATATATGGAACCCTAAACCTAAAACCAGAGCTCCCTCTGAATTTTCTAACCAAAAAACTCTAACCCCTCCAACCCTAAAGCAAGGGAGAGGAGGGCTCCTCTTATAGAGGAGCCAATCTTGTAAAGCTTACAAGGTAAGCTAACAAGGGGTCCATACCTCCATACACATGTATGGAGGGGAACAAAATGCCACCCAGCTGTTTTAAAATATCTGCAAAAGCAGATGAACTGTAGTCGGCTAGTGAAAAATGTCATTTTGACAAAATTGATGGCCGACCGGCAACAAAGAGTGCCGACCGGCAGTATACATTGCCGGTGGCAACAAAACTCCGGCTGGTGGCCTCTAGCCACTGCCGGTGATGTGTGGGGATGCCTTACAAGGCATTCCCTGCCCCTCCAAGGCAAAACACAAGTGTTTGGTGCAAAACCAGACACAAAACGGTCGAGTTCGGAGATCCTGAGGCAAGGCGCGTAGCCGAGACCTCCGGAAACTCCAAATGAACACAAACAAGGATGATCACCGAGTGTTCAGGCGATGACGTTCGAGTCTTGAGGACGGTCAAAAATGGGGTGTCTACAGTTGCCCCTCTTTGACAGAACTCGAAAGTCATAACAATGACGAGAGTGAATGTCAAAGCCCAGAGACGACCCATTTTTGACAAGGCCGAAGATTTAGACAGACATGCAAGACAAGCAAGATATGCGCTCGAAGGCAGGGGCAAAATGCAAGACAATGCACGAAACCCAGCATAACTTATGATCATGCAAAGGAAAGTCAGAACGGCTAACACATGCGAGCTTCTAAGCTAGCATACCCAAACTACACTACAATGCAGAAGGATGTAAGAGAATTATGCAATTCTCGATACGTCTCACTCGGAGAATACAATACCTGTGCGGCTTATCTGGTCGCGCCAGCTTCAAATGAACCGTACATACATTATCGTGCCTGCAAAAGGAAGCAACTTAAGAGGTACAATATTGTTAGCCACATGCATGACAATGCAATCAAAAGCTGCGTGACAATGCAGTGCACTAACAAGTGCAAATGAGGTGCGCAAGATAGCGCGATTGAAATGCATGCAAAATGCAATGAAGTGGACAAAATAGTGCGATGATATGCAATTGAATCTAATGTAATGCAAATGATATGCAAAACTAAAACCAAATATAAACAATGCAAATAATATGCAATGCAATTGAATCATGATCCAATCATGAGCGGTTCAAAACCACACCAATGTCAAATAGATTGATGGAAGTAACAAGTTCGTCTACCATAGAAAAGGTGCCGCAACCCTCAAAGCGCGGACACATGCAGAACTATGAGTAATGTAGACGGACACAAGAACAAGTATTGGGTGGAATGACATGAGTGGGGTAACGACCCGCTGAGGAAAGAACAATGATCCTAATGCATGATGCAACAATTACATTACAATGTAATATAATAATGGTTATGGCGTGCGGGCCAAACCGTATCTCGCTTAGGGAGGGTATGTACACATACAAGCCATGTCTAACACAGAAAAGGTGCCGCAACCCTCAAACCAAGTTCATCAAAGAAAAGGCGCGTACACATGCAGAACTGTGTTTCAACGTGAAAAGTATGAGCACATGCCAAACCAAGCTCAACAAGGAGAGGCACGAGCCATAGATGGAAGGTGATGCAGTGAATGCATGCAAGCTACAATGCGATATGTGCAATATGCAATGGATGGGTATATATAATGGATAAGGCACGCAGGCCAAACCAAATCTTGTTTAGGAAGAGCATGTACGACGCATAAAGCCGCTGCTTCTAACACGGTAAAGGTGCCGCAACCTCAAAGCGACACATGCGTAATCTGCGGCCGACGTGAAAAGTATGGGCACATACCGCACTAAGCTCAACAAGGAAAGGTGCAAGCGAATGGGGTGGATGCAAGTGGATGCATGTAAAGGACGGATATAATGGATATGGTACGCAAGCCAAACTAAGTAGCATGTACACGTACAAGTCGTGTCTAACACAGAAAAGGTGCCGCAACCCTCAAAGCGCGGACACATGCAGAACTGTGCTTCAACGTGAAAAGCATGGGCACATACCAGACCAAGCTCAGCAAGGAAAGGTGCAAGCCATAGGTGGAAGGCGATGCAGTGAAATGCATACAATCTACAATGCAATGGATGGAATGTAAATGCATGACAATGCACTACATACAGTGAAATGCATGACAATGCGGTATGATGCAATGGCTACGATTGCAGTTTTCCCTATTCTTCCAACAGGGCGATATACTAGGTTGGTTCAGTATCCAGAACTGAGGCGCAGACATGCTGCCTCAACCTATGGGGCTTCCATATAGATTTCAAGCTGAGGGTACACCCCCTGGGTATTTAAATCAGAGTTTAGTCTCGGAAATGCCAAACCTTTGCGTTCTAGGCATAAGCCATTCAAACTCTAGTTCCCACCGTCCCAGTTGGTCTCCTAGGAACTCACTGCAAACGCAGGCAGGTGGCTTTACCAGACCACCGGAAGTAGTTCGGGCACAACGAACACTGAAGGAATTGCACCTTCAGAGGATTTAAGGTCTCCTAGATCGGGATGCGAAATGTATGCATGACAATGCATGTTTGTTTTGTTGTTGTTGTTGTTTTTTTTTTTTTTTTTTTTTTTTTTTTTTTTTTTTTGAAATGCAAATGATGCATGATGTTTTTTGTTGTTTTGTTTTGAATGCAGATGATGCATGATGTTTTTTTTTGTTTTGTTTTGAATGAAGATGATGCATGACGTTTTGAAATGCGCGCCAACGCGCGGCTTTTGAGATGCATGACAATGCATGAATGGTGCGCGCCGACGCAACGAAGGTCTTGCACCTGCCGAGGATTTAAGGTCTCCTAGACCATGATGCATGACAATGCGGACTGTGCGCGTTAAAATGCGTGTGTGTGTGCATGACGATGCAAGGGACGATGTGTGCTACAGTGCATATCGACATGCGAACACCATCCTAGCGTGTTTAAGGTCTTGTCAGACCGGTCTTGGGCACAAGACAGTGAGGTGCGCGGAATAGGGCGATGCGATGCATGCCAAATGCAATGAGGTGCGTAGAATATCGCGATGAGATGCATGCCAAATGCGATGAGCTGTGCACCTTAATGCACTGAAGGTCTTGCACCTCCCGAGGCTTTAAGGTCTCCCGCATCGCGGATGCGATGAGGTGCGCAAAATAGCGCGATGCAATGCATGCCAAATGCAATGAGGTGTGCACCTTAATGCACCAAAGGTCTTGCACCTCCCGAGGATTTAAGGTCTCCTAGATCGTGATGCGATGAGGTGCGCAAAATAGCGCGATGCGTTACATGCCAAATGCAATGAGGTGTGCACCTTAATGCACCAAAGGTCTTGCACCTTTCGAGGATTTAAGGTCTCCAAGACCGTGATGCGATGAGGTGCGCAAAATAGCGCGATGCGATGCATGCCCAATGCAATGAGGTGTGCACCTTAATGCACCGAAGGTCTTGCACCTCCCGAGGATTTAAGGTCTCCTAGACCGTGATGCGATGAGGTGCGCAAAATAGCGCGATGCGATGCATGCCAAATGCAATGAGGTGTGCACCTTAATGCACTGAAGGTCTTGCACCTCCCGAGGATTTCAGGTCTCATAGACCGTGATGCGATGAGGTGCGCAAAATAGCGCGATGCGATGAGGTGCGCAAAATAGCGCGATGCGATGCATGCCAAATGCAATGAGGTCTGCACCTTAATGCACCGAAGGTCTTGCACCTCCCGAGGATTTAAGGTCTCCTAGATCGTGATGCGATGAGGTGCGTAAAATAGCGCAATGCGATGCATGCCAAATGCGATGAGCTGTGCACCTTAATGCACCGAAGGTCTTGCACCTCCCGAGGCTTTAAGGTCTCCCAGACCGTGATGCGATGAGGTGCGCAAAATAGCGCGATGCAATGCATGCCAAATGCAATGAGGTGTGCACCTTAATGCACCGAAGGTCTTGCACCTCCCGAGGATTTAAGGTCTCCTAGATCGTGATGCGATGAGGTGCGCAAAATAGCGCGATGCGTTGCATGCCAAATGCAATGAGGTGTGCACCTTAATGCACCGAAGGTCTTGCACCTTTCGAGGATTTAAGGTCTCCTAGACCGTGATGCGATGAGGTGCGCAAAATAGCGCGATGCGATGCATGCCCAATGCAATGAGGTGTGCACCTTAATGCACCGAAGGTCTTGCACCTCCCGAGGATTTAAGGTCTCCTAGACCGTGATGCGATGAGGTGCGCAAAATAGTGCGATGCGATGCATGCCAAATGTAATGAGGTCTGCACCTTAATGCACCGAAGGTCTTGCACCTCCCGAGGATTTAAGGTCTCCTAGACTGTGATGCGATGAGGTGTGCAAAATAGCGCGATGCGATGCATGCCAAATGCAATGAGGTGTGCACCTTAATGCACCGAAGGTCTTGCAGCTCCCGAGAATTTAAGGTCTCCTAGACCGTGATGCGATGAGGTGCGCAAAATAGCGCGATGCGATGCATGCCAAATGCAATGAGGTGTGCACCTTAATGCACCGGCGACTTGAACCTCCCCGAGATTTAAGGTCTCCAGACCGTGATGCGGCGAGGTGCACAAAATAGCTGGCGCGATGCGATGCATGCCAAATGCAATGAGGTGTGCACCTTAATGCACCGAAGGTCTTGCACCTCCCGAGGATTTAAGGTCTCCTAGACTGTGATGCGATGAGGTGCGCAAAATAGCGCGATGCGATGCATGCCAAATGCAATGAGGTGTGCACCTTAATGCACCGAAGGTCTTGCACCTCCCGAGGATTTAAGGTCTCCTAGACCGTGATGCATGACAATGCAAAGCGATGCGCATTGCAGGCGCATAACTTATAATCATGCAAAGGATGCTGTGTTGAAGCAAATATGCAAAATAAATGCAACATTTTAAGCGAATGCTATGCAAGCAAGTAAACATGAACTAAACTACATCTCATGCAGAAAGGATGTAAGATAATTAAGCAATCCTCATGGCGTCTCACACGGAGAAGGCTAAAAGCGACTACCGAGATTACCCGTAGTCTTAAACACAACATCTCTCAGCGTATCGTACATAGGAGAGGAAAGAGAAAAGAAACCTCTCAGCGTAGTACACGCGAGAGAGGAAAGAGGAAAGCAAAAAGAAACCTCTCAGCGTAGTACACGCGAGAGTGGAAAGAGAAACAACGCAAGTAAAAAGGCACACAACAATGCGGGAGAAACAAACGTGACAACGCAAGTGAAATGAGTGCACAATAATGCAGCTGTGATGTGCATCACGACGCGATGCGACGCACCAGACAGTATGATGAATGCATGCAACGCACACGGGGCAACTTTTGAACCTTGTAAAAGGCAAAAGGATACAAAAGGATACAATATTTCATGAATTCGAGTGCTATGCGCAGAAGACACGGTCCGAGGTCAAAACGGAGCCCGGTTGAGCGTCGGAGATGCACTTTTCTTGCACTTTCTTGAGCTATGAAGACCAAAGACTACACATTTGGCCTGGAAAAGACTGTAGGAAGACCAGCGGCTAGACTAGGAAGCCACCGGCTGCCCATCGACTGCCGAAAAGTTCCATCGGCAAAAGATTCTGCCGGCCGGCAAAATATACTGCCGACCGGCCAAAAATGCTTGAATCGAGGGCAGACTTGACATTTCATCTCGGGTCTTTAAAAATAGGGTTCCAAACCCTATTTTGTCACTTTCTCTTGGCCGAAATTTCACACACACTCTCTCTCTCTAGGGCGTTTTCCCCTTCTCGTTTCCTCGTTTTCTTCGCGTTCTACGCCCGTTACGTCATCGGATTCGCGATTCCCTTCGCGTTTCGGACATTTTCAACCGAGTAAAAATTTGTTTCGGTACATCCTTTGCTATTTCCGTCTTTTGGGGCTTGTTCCCTTCGAGTTTCTCTTGAGTTTCGTGCCTTTTTCCTATTTCGGCTTTTTTCGGCCATTTTTCGCCCTCTCGGGGTTGACTTTTCGGTTGACCCTTCGTATTCTAGCCCGATTTTCCTTCTTCCGGCTATTTTGTCATCACTCTTGACATGGCCGACGGTATTCCACGCGGTGGGACTCCCCTGGATCACGAGATGGATCTCGGGGCCGAGCTCCTTCCTTTGAGCCAGCGCCCGTTCAACCCGGCGACCTACCGGCCAGCGATCCATATTTTGCCCCCCGATGGACTTCGCCAGTTTCGGAGTTTTGACAGGGCGCTAGATCCGGAGCTTCTCCTGCGCGAGCCTACCTCTCACCTATCCTTCGGTGCTTCCGAGGTAACATTTTTTTTTTGTGTTTTACTTTCTGCAATGTAGAACTCTTAACTGTCAACTGCCATAGCTGATTACATTCTTTAATTGCTTTAGCTTAGATGCTCTGATACACTGTGCATTGTAGTTGATCGCAAACACACTTGCCACTGATATCTGTGTAAGACCGACACATGCACACACACTGCACTAGCCTTAATCACCCAAACACACGGCACACTCCGTATTTCACTGCAAACTCACCGACACCCGGTATCTGTTTGAATCTGAAAAACTTGCACGCATGCTAAATTTGCACTGAACCACGCAAACACGCTGACGCATCACACGTTGTAGTTCACTGTAAACAGACTGGCACTCGGTATTTGTTTGAATATGAAAACACGCACACATGCTACATTTGCCTTTGAACCACTCAATCACGCTGAAGCATCATACGTTCTAGTTCATTGTAAACACACCAGCACTCGGTATCTGTTTGAATCTGAAAACACGCACACATGCTGTATTTAGCTTAATTCTTCATGCCCTACAAAACTGGTGTATTTAGCATTACTTCGCAACTTTGTTCTTGAAAACGGGGGGATTCTCATACTGTCCGCGGGTATGGGAACATCGCCGCTCGAGGCTGGTACGCAGAGCTACCCAAGGCGGTTCGCCACATCGTGGATCAGGCCGGCTTTGGTGCATTCTGCAGAGGGCTATCCCTACCACTACATGCGTGCCTCTTCGCCGGGTAGAGGTGGTGGGACACCACCGACTCGTTCCATCTTTCTGCCACGGGAGACATGACGATGACTTCCTATGATTTCTCGATGCTCACAGGCATCGGGGTAGGGGGTGATCCGATCCCCTTGGACATTCATATAGACGAGTGGACCGCTGCTCAGGTCTACCTGCTTGGCTCGGCACCGCCTCTTGTCCGTCCAGGCTTCATCCGATATTCCTGGTTTGAGGTGCAGTTCAGGGTCCAACTCGTGTTGGGGGAGGAGGCTCCGATGACTGAGGAGGCCGTGGAGCAGTATGCGCACGGCTTTTTGATGTTTCTGCTGGGGACTACCCTTTTCACTGACCGGGCGAACACTGTGCCCCTCTGCCAGCTCAGCGCACTGGTGGATGTCAGGCACATCTTGCATTATGACTGGGGTGGCGCCCGCACTGCCACTTTACGGATACACCTGAACCTGATCTCGTGGCAGCGGGCGCTGCTCAGAGGCTACTGGCGAAGCTTGGGAGGTACGCCTTTCTCCTCTCGCTTACATTTACGCCTATATTTGTCAGATTGTGAGTTTGCTTCAGCCATGATCATAATCGTATACACGGCAACACATACTCACTTATTAATCGTGACATTAATCGCTTATCTATACACTCTGCACAATACATTGCACAATACACGGCTCTGTTATTTCTGTTTTTATTCTTCATTCTGCTTTATTTGATAAGCATACTGGTATTTGCTCCGCAGCTGTGGGTCTATGCCTACTTTCCCAGACTGGAGCCGGTGTCGGAGACGGAGATTTTCTCGTCGTCCCTTTCGCCGCTTCGACGGAGATGCACGGAGGCCCCGAGACATTTAGCTTCTTCCGTTCTTCGACACTATCATCCCCGCAGAGGTATGTTTTACTTGCGCTCATTTAAGCTTGGTCTTTCCATCAGATATTTCAATAATGAATAACAAACTGTATTTCAATTCCAGATCACCTGGCAGCCGTGGGCTGCATTGCCAGCAATGATGCGAGACCGATTCGCTGGTGCTGAGAAGACCTCGCGCTGTCAAATTTTGTTAGAGGGCCCGCCTGCCTTGGTACTGGTGAGCGTTTCTACACGCACCCTAGGTTACTGCAGATAGTTCCTTTCACCTCCTGAGCACATGAGGGACACCGAGAGGTTCACTCTTCAGCAGATGGCAGACTACACCATTGGCTGGGACGAGAGCGATTATAGGGGCGAGGACGACTACTCAGAGTACGTCCGGACCTTCATCTTGCGGCCTCTGAGTGGCGGTCGCCGGGCTGAGTGAGAGAGACCTGCGGCACCGGTGGCTAGGGCAGGGGCAGGAGCGGGAGTAGGAGTGCGGGGGAGAGTCCGAGTCCGCGGCAGGGGTGGAGCTCAGAGAGGGCGGGGCACCGGCTGGCCTGCTCTGCCCACTTCACTGACATACAGAGGGCAGAGTGGGGCGACCTACCAGATCCCCTTTGCTCCTCCCCCGGCTGATCACGAGTTAGTCGGCTTCCACGACTTACCCCCGGTATGTATTACTTTATTTTGCATCTTGCATGGTTGCTTCATTTCATGTCATTTCTTTGATATTCTGCAGAATACTGATGCATTTAATGCTTTTGCAGGCGTCCTCTGAGTATACCCGGCAGTCCCTGGAGTTGAATGCCTCCATGATGGGGATGTTGCAGTGGACCTTCGACCTCCTGGCCCTCTATAGTATTCCGGTATGTTCTTCTGACCACAGTCTCAAACCATAAACTGTTTCATACAATCTGCATACAATCTGATGCACGACACCGTACCTGATAAACTGCTCACGGCGTTCACACACTGTAATCATACACTGCATTATGTACTGATAAACTGCTCACGGCATTCACTGTACTCGCCTACACCGCATTCGCATCGATAAACCGCCACGACATTCACACATCACTTGTACACGCCGTGATTCTTGATCGATGCTCACGACATTCACATTAATCGTACTCACACGTGATTCTGACTTGATGCATCGCTCACCAGCATTCTGATGTATTTGCCTTTTATGCTTTTCAGCCTCCCTTCCAGATTCCTCCAATGGGTGGCGCTCCAGCTGGGCCTTCTATTTCCACTTGGGACGGCAGAGCATACCCCCGCACCAGAGGGAGGCGCACTCATGTCGGGAGTAGCTCGCCGGGCTCGATCCCGCAACGATGAGCCTGGAGGCGAGGCGGAGTCATCTCGAGAAAGACCGGGAGACGCCTGGGCTCTGTCGACGGTGGTGCTCCTGGTGATGCTCCTGGACTTCTGCCCAAGAAGAGGGCGAGGGCGGATCCCAGCGTGAGAGACCATTGATGCCGCTTGATTTTGGTCGCTTTCCTTCTTTTTGTACTTTTTCTCTTTTTGGTAGTTGATTACCTTGTCTTCGCCGAGCAGTTTTGTTCCCAAAACTTTGTACTTGAAAAAGATTATATGGAATGAAACAAACTTTTGGTCTAAAAAAGAGTATTATATCTCAGATATTTCATACTTTGCACTACATTGCATCCTATTACACCTCAAATGTAAATGAAATTGATCTGTTATCTGAAAATTGAGCACTTGCACTGTGATAATCGGATAACCAACCAACTAACAAAGAAACAACTCATACAAACCAATCGCTCAACTTTGGACACAGCCCATACTCGTTAGATTAGTCTGCGATGACCCATAACACAAAGACACTCGTTCATTCTGCACACAAGAAACCTCGAACAAAAATTCCAATCTCGACAAGACGGACCACAAAACTCGAAATGGTTGAAGTTGAAACACACCGGATGTCCCAAATTTCCTTTTCTCCTCTTGCCTCGTGATAAATGTAGAGAATGGTACAAAGATTCGAGCACAAACGATTGACTTTGGAAAAGGGTTTCAATAAATCGGGGTATCGAGCCTACAACTGAATACAATGGAGGGACTCAAGTGAAGAAAACAAAAGGCGCACGACACTAACACAACGAGATGCGCCGAAAAGACTCAAAGCTAAAGTTGAGACCGACAATCAAAAGACACGACACACGGACGAGCGAGTAGAAAACAAAGACCTCAGATCTCGAGGAGCCGCCTTCGGTATGTTTCCCACCCTTTCTAATTTAGGATTCTCACTCACTCGCCCTCAAGCTTTCGGCTTTTCTCTCACAAACCCTTTTGCTCACTTTTCTCTCTCAACTTACACCTCTCTATTCTTTATTCTTCTCATTTTTTTTTTTCATCCTCCCTGTGGTGATTGATAGATGAATAGAAAGTCGCGGGTTCATGCCCCGACTTCGTTAGCTCACGAATCGCTTTTCTCGCCATACTCAATCGAGGTTCCGGACAGGGAAGGCCTCTTCTGGCAAATAGGGTGCCTTTCTGGCAAGTATGTTGACGGGGGGGAAAGACAGGAAACCTGGCTCAACTGTGCCCCTAGTTCCTTACTTTGACCATTTTTTGTTTTCTTCTAAAAACAATTAGACCAAAATGAGCTGCCAGATTAACACGCGATGTTCAATCTTTGATTCCAAAAAATCATGCAAGTCAAGTTATGAGCATCGAAAAATTTTCCTTTTGGGTCCAAGAAAATGGTCCAATTTTGAAAAATGAAATAATTTTCGAGAAAGCAATCAACCTCAAGTAAAAATTTCAAAACTATTCTTGCAAACGGTCAATACTCTAACAAGCACCCGAACCTACGCCGAGATGTAATAACCTCGGATCGAGAGGTAATGGAAAATTGCCCCTTGCTTGAAGGACGATGGCGCTTTAAAAGTTGCCCCTGCTTGATGGCAACTTACGGCGCACGCATGGCAAATCTTAAAGTTGCCCCTTGTTTCGATAATGCCGCTGAATGCTCATCGATGATTGATCACTTAATCGAGCTCTCGTGCACGGAGAGGACTCGAGACGGCCACACAGCAATATATGGACACAAATACCTTTGAAAGCAGGATCGACTTCAAGAGGAAGTTGATCACGTAGTTCCAGTCGTTGCAGCCGAGACATCGGATTCGGAGGAGGCGCAGGTGATCAAAACCATTACATGGACTGAGACGCTATGAAAGCGCTGGGGGCTGGACTTCAAAATGAAGTTGCCTACGTATCCCAAACAAGGGAATGAAGTTTGACGAGTTCTCAAGCATAAGGTACACTCTGGGCATCTTAACCTTCACTTTTCAGGTTCTAATCTCGCTGCTGCGCCCTGTAATGCGGGTTTTCTACATTGGCAGCTTTTTTCGCTTTTTCTTTTTTCTTTTTCAATTTTTATTTCTTTTTCTTTTGCATTTTTTATCTTTCTTTTTTTTGTTCTTTTCTTGCATTTTTTTTCTTTTTTTTTTTGTATTTATTTTTTAATTTTTGTATTTTTCTTTTGCTCTAACTTTGCTCGGTCGCCTCTTGGTTTTCCACCCATCGCTTCCTAAAAGGGTAGAAGTGTAACAAGTCCATGCCAAATGGTTTTAAAGCCATCCCGTGATCCGTGAGAGTGGTCGTTGATTTGCAAGAGGATTCATCTTCGCTTCTTCGAGCACATCCGACATCTTTGCCCCTAGTTCAAGGGTACTTCGCTCTAGCTTTGCGTTTCTTCGATCTTCTTGATCTCGACTTCTTCCGGCCTCTGTTCGAGGATCTTTGTTCGAGGACCTAAGCTCAAATCTGGCCACACAGGCCTCACATTGTGGTTGACTGTTGTACATTCTAAATGGGTTCAAGGTTCGAAACAAATGGATTGAATCTTGAGGCTGAGAGCGATCCTAGGCTGCACAATCTCAAGAGCGATTCCATACAAGTCTTCACAGGATCGCGCAAAACATTTTTTGTTTTTGAAAGTTTTTAAGAAAGCGACAAATCGTCGCCAAGATAGTGCGAAACCAGCCTGGACTGCCAGGTCCTTCTCAAGACTACGCCGACAAGCATGACTTCAATCATTAAGGGCTTAGCATGCCTCTCATTCTCTCAATTTAATCAAAATTTTACAAAAACCGAGGAATTCCTTTCTCTTCGTTTTTTTTTTTTGTCACCGCAGCGTTAAAGAGGTCTTGAAAACCTTAGGTCAATGCAATAATTTTCAGGAAACAAGAGAGCAGGTGGAATGTTCTGCTGTTCTGTTCAAATGCTTCGCCACATCTAGCCCAAAATTCTAGTAAGCACGGAAACAAGATAGCCGCAGCTATTTCATTTAGGTTTCCCGAATGCAATTGGCTCTCAGAGTATCGCATTTAACAGAAAACTAAAGGAGTAATTACAAAATGGTGTTCGAGGCAACACCTAATCACCGGTATTCTATACAAACGGGACCGACTCGCTACAACAAGACGCACTTAAGCAAAAAAGGACTCGACCAAGATAAAGAGACAGACCAAAACAAAACAAAAAGACTCCACTCACACCCTAGTCGACTTACAAAACTAGCATTCGCAGATGCTCAAAACGCAGCGACACTCATTAAAATGCCGCCGCAAGTAGTGGTCCAAACCCGATCACATACCGTAGTATCCTCAAATCCAATAGCTAGGTAGTAACAGACTTCGCTAAGGTGGGCGGGAGGATAACCTCGTTGTCGATCAATTCTTGCACCTCATGACGGAGGTGGAAACAATTATCGATAGGGTGGCCGTTTGTCGATGGTAACGCGACAAGATCGAGTAGTGTCATGGCTCCGCTGGAAGAGGATCGGGAGAGGCCTAGGCTAGCGGGGCTTTACAGCTGCTTTTCGCCAAGATCTCAAGTGCCGTAGACAATGTATGTAAAGAGCATGAAAGGCCCCGCGCCTCGTAAGGTGTACTTTGGGAGCTCGTATTCTTGCTAGACGACTAGCGAACGGGTCAAGTGACCCGCCGCTTGGCTTTTTGATCCTTCCTGCATGATTGGGAATGGGAGGAACCGTTTCGCATGACGGGCCTGTCCCGTTTCAATGGCTTGAACCGCTTTGTCGGAGGGGAAAACATCATCCGCCTTTGGTCACAACCGCGATATTTGTTGCTTGTTCGTTCTCGCTTTCAAAGCCTCGACCTTTTACGTAGTTGCTCAACGGGATCGACTTCAGCTTTGCGTTGTCAGAAATTTTACCTCGCCTCACCGATCAAGGGTTTGGGTTGGTATTGATACTTCATTGCAACTTGAGACCACCTCGTTGGTTAAGCTCAATCACAATTCGTCCCAGTAGCGGGGGCTCTTGGGGTACAAAATTCCCGGCATATGGTGCCGCAGACGGCGAAGCTGACATTCCGTAGGCGAGATCTGCCATGGATCTTTGGAGATCACCGATCATTCCCATCAGTTCGAACGTGGTGGGCTCGCGAGCCTGGTACAACCGGGGTCTGCATCGTGCACAACAAAGCACTCCAGGCAGATGCGATACATCAACATTGGTTTCATCCCGCAGGGTGGTCCCTTGGTCTAGTGCGCGCCATTACCACCATCTCTTCCGACCAGGTCATCACAAGTCCCCGCCTTTTAAGGCAGGGGAACATCGGCTATTCCGATCAATTTCTCAATTTTGAACCGAAGGAAAACAAGCAAAGATTTCAATTTCAAACAGATCAAACACGATGTAGCCAACAACCGCCTCTACTACGACATCGTTTCGTAATCATCAAGCCAAAACACTGAACCAGATACCCACATACATAACTGATTCTCACAACCGATATTGGTGCCTCAAGCTCGAACTCAAACTTGCAACCGACACACGTGACGTTCTCGCAGAGATACACTCTAAAAGCACATAACAAGTAAAAGAGAGCCAAACACCCCTATGTTGGGGGTAGGTTTCGCCCTATTTTTGTCAGAGCTAGAGTTTCACTATGCACACAAATGTTTCAAACAATCTATCATCTGCAAGTAACCTATCCTAGTTTGGAATGGTCACTATGGATCTTAATATGCACTAGGTTGAATGGTCAAAAAGGGTTCTGGATAGAACCGGGTTTGTGTTCTTATGTCGCAGAGTCACAACCGGTCACTTTATGGTCATGTCTTGACAAGACAAGCCTCCGCAAACCGCTCAGAATGGCAGATGGCAAACACAAAGGTCTCTAGGCGCACTAATGCACATGCAATGCAGAGAGACATATAAATGAAATCAAAAACAGATATCACGAGTTCAGAGTCAAGCCTCTAAAGTCCTCAGCAGAGTCAAATCAGACGTAGACGCGCCCGCGGGCCTCGCCTACGCTTCAGACTCAATTTTTGTTATGTTCTTAATCTTGAACCAAAGAGTCCAAACCTGGCAAATCATTTTGAGAAAAACAGATTTTTTTTGAAGAAGTGCCAAACATGGACTGCTTTGCCAGATACAGAGTCGCCACCTAAATATTTTATTTTGGGAAATTTGGGAAACCCTGACTCAGTGCCAATGGCCACGTGTCTGTCATCACCAAAGTTGCCTCGCTCGAACTTCGGTACGACAGAAGGTCACTATGAGCACTCTCGCCCGATCCAAGATCGCCTACTAACCTTGATATCCGCTTTTGAAAATATTATGTGTTTTTATTCTATAATTAGCTAGAATTACTATGTGATGTGCACAACACAAAAGTATAGACTAGATCGCCTAATTTGGAAATAAGCATTGCATATCCGCTTGTTTCAAAACGCTTTGAAATTGCTACTCATGAAGTTGGCTAAAATACAGACAAACGAGTTATTCCAACTCAAACAATCCAACCTCCACCCACGTAATCACAAGAATGTCATGTAAGAATTTAGCCGCATGGCAAGCATATTATCATGGCAACACTCACATGCATGTGGTATGCTAAAGCATAAAAATACTTACATCAGACTGTACAAAACAATAACTTGTTAGCAAATCAATGTATGATCCAAGTCCATGTTATGCCTAATGCAGTGACACAAAATGCAACCCAGAGTAGGCTCGACTAATCTAGAAATGGCATGTGAAATGCACTCGCTTGATGCACGATTCTGCTAGATTTGAAATACCAATGCAGTTAATATGATGCGCCGAGTCCGTATGCAATACTTTATGAATGATGCACATGCATAGCATAAGGTATGCTAAAATAAATATGTCCTAATACTAACCATCAAAGTAGGTAAGTAAAGGGAGAAGAAGTGGGGGCTGGAAGACTGCATTAACACACACCCACACTTATTACAAATTCAACCTCACCGGAGGGACCAAACGACAATACATTTAACTAACTCGCAAGCCAATTAAATATTACAAATTGCCTAATCAATTAACTAATTAACTAAGCCAGAAAAAATAGTAAATCGCTTCTAGAAGAGAGCCAAATGCGATGCATGCTCGGTCTTGCTCGTGGTTAAAGACCGCCATGCATAGATCGCCTCGCTTTTCCCCGCCCTCCAAGATCGCCAAAGTCTCGATTGCTTCGATATTGGGAGACACCACCCCGAGTAGAATTGCCGGCGAGGGATGTAGTCATCGCGCAGAGAATGCATCCATCGGCCATCAATTGATTGCCGATCGACACTCCATAAAGTCGATCGGGCAAGAAATTCCCGCAGTAACCTCTGCTTGATAGCAAACAGAGATTGTGGTCTTGTATGGCAGGGCAATTCAAGCCATGTATGCACCAAATCAAACAAACCCTTATCACGCGGTGGGCGACTCGAAGTAGCGATGGTCCTTGGATTCTCGGACCACCAATCGTGCATTTCCATGCATGATGACCCAAGAATCAAGTGGTGTGCATTTTCAACGCCAAATGAAATGCAAACCAAATAATCAAAGGCCCAATCCTATCACTAAATCAAGGGACAAGGCATACATGCAAGATGCAATGCAACCTAGAGGTGAGCTAGTATGCAACATGAGCATGTGAACAAACAATGCACACTAGGCATGCAACATGTAAGCATCTTGACCAAAGAAGAATGCATGCCAAATGCAAAGGGTTTCAAGCATGCAACAACATGAGATAGGCCAAGTATGTGACAACACACAAGGTAAGCATGCAACACATGTGAGGGATGGATTTTAAACTCATTTGGGCAGCCCCTACTAGGGCCCAAGTAAAACAGCTGGACCAAAGCTTAAGAAAAATGTGGGACCAAACACACATACACACATGCACATGTTAAGGCCTCAAACATTAAGCACCAAAGGGCATCTTCTAGACACACCTAAAAGTGGAATAATCAGTGCGACATATGGCATGCATTAAGCTCTGAAAATCATGCAAGAACATGGTGCCAAACCCACCAAACAAGATAGACTAAACACGCAACAAATGGCCCAAGCATTCGCTTAAGTTGCCGATGAAGTGTTGAACTACCTTCTGTACCCTCCCAGATAACCACAATAACTGGCTAATAGGAGACTAAAATGACCAAAACAGAGTTTTAGTACATAAAACAAAGCCCAAAAGACCACTTAGATGGCATCTAAATGGCTTTTGAATGCAAACGCATGCACAAATGCACTTTCAAGGAGCAGCATACAACACAAGCTCATAAGGTAGCAAACAGCATCCACAGGCAAGCATACAAGACATGTTAGCTAAGGTACTAAATAACATGTTACAGGGTGACTCCAAACCACCAAATCAATGCAAGGATGGCATGCCACACACTCATACACCTTACAGGCCAACAAAACCAAAAAATGCAAAAGAGTTTATACAAATACAAGCCATGGATGGCCAAAATGGTCAAGGAAAGCACCTTAAACATAGCAAAATAAAAACAGAAGTAAAACTCCCACAAAGCTAAAAGCCTAAAGCATGCTAGAACAAAGGTTTATAACCTAAAGCATGTTAAGGCTTCTAAACATGGCATTACAAGGTAGGTATGCTAAGCATGCATGGTGTACCAAAACCAACTTACAACAATGTTCTCTCTCATGGTAAATACATGAAGCATGAAACAGTCTAGGCATGGATCAACACACACACCTTGAACAAAGGGCTCCCTCAAGAGGCCAAAAATTGCCCTTTCAAGGACAACAAGGAGAGGTAAGGCCCTCCTTCCTTCCTGACACTTCAAAGATTATCTCTTACTAATTTAAATCCTCAAGATTTCAAAGTGGTGAGGAGGCCCAAACACCAAAGTCTCTCGAGCTCACTCAAATAGCACAAAATGGGGGGCCTTCAAGGCCTGGAAAGATAGGTCAAATCCTCCAAAACCAAAAAACACTCTTAACAAAACTATCAAGAGGGGAGTTTAAAAACACGTAACTTTTTATGTTATATTAACTAAAACACAAAAGCGCTTCTAAGATAGGCTAACAAGCTATGCAAAAATGGGGTAAGCAAAGGGACTATTTTCTTACCCTTCCTAGACCACCTTTCACAAATGATGATCTTGTTGCCTCCTGAGCTCAAATCTAGCCAAGAACACCAAGAACAAAGCCCTGAGGTCCCTCAACAACCAAGAGAAGGTGAAAGACTATGTGTTTGTGTGTGCAATAGTATGGACAAAAAGCAATTCCTAGAACACAATAACAAGGGAGAGATATGTAGAGATAGGAGAGATATGGAACCCTGTAAACCTAAAACCAAAGTTAAACCAGCCCTCCTCGAATTTTCTAACCAAAAACTCTCCTAACCCCTCCAACCCTAAAGCAGGGTAGAGGAGGGTCCTTCTTATAGAGGTGCCATCTTGTAAAGCTTACAAGGTAAGCTAACAGGTCTCATCCTCCATACACGCAGTATGGAGGGGAAACGAAAAATGCCACCCTTGTTTTTTAAAAATATTTGCAAAAAGCAGATGAACAATAGTCGTGCTAGCTAAAAATGTCATTTTTGATTGGAAAAATTGATGGCCGCGATCAAGCCATCAAAGAGTGCCGCATCGGGCAAGATACATTGCCGATGGCAACAAAATTCACTGGCCGGTGGCCCTAGCCACCGCCGGTGATGTGTGGGATGCCTCACAAGGCATCTCCCCGCCTCCAAGGAAAACACAAGTGTTTGCAAAAACTTAGACACAAACGGTCGAGTTCGCCGGAGATCCCGAGGGCAAGGCTGCCAGAAGCCGAGACCCTCCGAACCCAAACTTAACACAAACAAGGATGATCACCGTGAAAGTGTTCAGCGGACGTCCGGAAGTCTTGGAGGACGGTAAAAATGGGTGTCTACAATTGTATATATTGTACATACTATTTTGGTACTGATTGTATAAGTGTGTCTTTGAAAAGTCTTTTTTTTCATACAGATTGTCATGTGCCTCTATGCGACACCTTTTACTCACTGTTTTGCTTCCGCCAAATTTTCTTCAGATTGTAGATATCTGCTTCGCTCATATGCAGCCTCGGTAATCTCGATTACTAGACGACATGTGATACTAAACCCATAGGGCCGGGTTTGGCCGTCATGACAGAGTGGGTATCGTGAGCTTAGCGATGGTCAAACCATCGAAAGTTATACCGCATTAACACGCAAGGTCCAAATGAGCTATAGTGATGTCCTAGAAAAGTAATTAGGCATTACATGAGTGCATGAAAGTGTGTGTGGCCTTTGACATGAACATATGTGCTAATGTGCTAATGTGTTTAAGTATGCAACTTTATGTTGATAATTGCTATAATTGTCTATAGTGAAATGGATAATATAAGAAATGCCTAGTGAACCTGGAATCATCTCGGAGGCCGTAATGGCAAAGACTTGAAATGACAGCTTGAACTGCTAACTGAGGCCTTAAGGCAACAACAACAACAGTAAATTCAACAACCCCTACCTCCTCCTAAGAATGAAGCAGGAGCAAGTAATGTGAATGATGACATTATTACTCTAACACAGTAGTTCAAAGTAAGATGAAACCGCCCATCATTTCAGTGGAGGCCTGAGCCATTGAAGGCCAAAGCGTGCAAGGTACTAGAGACCGAAAATTATTCGAATCTTTTCCGTGTTCAAGCACACAAAGTGCTATCAAGCTACCTCACCTTACAAGAAGAGGTTACAAGGTGGTGGATGCCGTCTCGAGACACCAACACCGCTATGAACTGGCTCGCTTTAAGGGAACCTTTTGAGAAATACTTCCCATTGCAAAGGTGTCAGTGGGACCAAAAGGTGACCGAAGTTTGAACAGCTGAAAACAAAGATACCATGTCCGTGGCTGGAGTATGAGTCAAAGTTACTGAATCTCGCTGTGATATGCACCGCACATGGTCGGTGACTGGATCGGTCACAAAAAAGGCCAGGAAGTTTGAAGGTGGCCTTACTGTGGAAAATTTCTTGACAGAATCAATGTTTTGAAATTGCTAAAATATGTAGATGTCCTTGGACCGGGCTATAATGGCCGAGTTCTAACATCGAAGCCATTGAAACGTAATCAAAACACCTGCATTGGAATGGCGGTAAGAGACGTGTCGGTTTTTGTAAATTTCTAGAATGGCTCTTAACAGTTCGTTGAACGAAAAGCAGAACACAAGGTCAACAAACAAAGCTTCTAGCTAAGGAAATCGTTTCTATACCGCTTCTCCGGCCTCAATGTGGTAAGAATCATAAAGGGGTTTGTTATAGTAAAATTCTTCAAAAAGCTTGTTATAGGTGTGGCAAGGTGGGTTTCATATGGTCAAAGATTGCCTTCTACTCTCTCATTGCTGCACAAGGCAATAGGTAAAGACCTAGGCACCTAAATAGTAGTAGTAGCAACAATCGGGTCCATTGAAACCAAACCCCAAAGCTTACTCGAAAAGAGCTTTTATGAGGCAAGGCCGAAAGTATTTGCACTTGTACCGGGAGATGTATTGTAATAATCGAGACTATTGTGTCAGTATATTATCAATTTGTGCTCAAAATGCATATGTTCTAATTCGATTCGGTCTACACATTCATATGTGTCGCATGCTTTTTTCGCTGTAAAATTGAATAGACCACTTAAAAACCTATGAACTATCTCATAGATGTATCTTCACCAAGCTAGAATCCATGACTTGTGCTTATTATGTACCCTCGCATGTGAAATTATTGTTGGAGATGCACATTTGTATATTGATTTATTGCCATTGAATATTGGATCATTTTGATGTGATATTGGGATGGACAAGTTAACAAAATATCATGCTACCATAGACCTGTGTAACAAAAAACAAGTTGTTTTCCGGCCCAATCTCGACTACCAATTCGAATTTGTGGTTAATGAAGTTGGAGTAGTATCTTCCCCATATTTGATTTCATCAATGAAAGCTTTTTAAACCGACAGAAAGGGGGTAAAGGGTACCTTGTTGTTCTGCTTTTTGACCCAGATCTTACTAATGCTGGAAGCCTGATGTGAACAAAAGATTCCTATAGTCAGAGAATTCCCTGTGATGTTTTTCCGTGATGACCCTGCCAGGATTTGATTGATAGGAGATTGAGAGTTCACCATAGATTTGATTCCAGTGTACATAGCCTGTATCTAAAGCTCTGCATGTAATGGCACCCCAATTTAATTGAAAGAGTTGAAAGTTCATGCAAGAACCAAGCCAGACAAGAAGTTCATTGAGCCTAGCACTTCTACTTCGACTGCCGCCATTTATTTGTGAAAAAGAAAGACGGCTCACGAGACTCTACATTGACTACCGTGAATTGAACAAGGTAATGTTGAAAATAAATATCCATTGCTCACATTGATGATTTATTTGATCAGTTAGGTGCCCAAGTGTTTTAAGATTGATCTTAGATCCGATACCACCAGCTGAAAGTCAAAACAAGGACATTAAAAAGACTACCTTTTGAACGAGGTATGACATTACGAATTTTTAGTTATGCCTTTGAGTTACCAATGCACTTGCATTTAGACGGCGGATCTTATGAATGTAATCTTCAAACCATACCTTGATGAATTTATAGTTGTTTTCATAGATGACATTTGATTTATTCCAAAGCACGAAAGAACATGAACATCATTTGAGAATTGCCCTACGCACTCTAAGAGAACAGAAACCTATGCAAAAACTAACTAAATGTGAATTTTGGCTAGCCAGGATGTTTTGGGACATGTGGATCAGCAGGCGATGGCATTACAGTTGACCCATGTAAAATTGAAGCAAGTAATGAACCGCCTAGACCCATAAATGTTAATGAGTCCTAAGTTTTCTTGTAATGACCCCAAGAACCATCCTTATTTAATTAGGGTTAACGTGTTTTAATTCACCTATATCTATTGGAATTGAGAATGTTTTTATCTATTTTGGAGTATTGAGTGAAGTGGTGATATGATGGTAAAGTAAGATTGGACCAAGGAATATAATCCGGATAGTTATTTTACGATCAGCTGTCACCATTTGCCTCTCTTTTTCCACACGTTGAATTTGAATGTGAGGTTAGAACCATTGGAAAGCTTATTTCCGGCTTCAATTTGGACACAAGAACGACCTAAAACGGAGTCCGGATGGGAGAGTTACACCTGTTTGAAGTTTTGGAATCTATGTCGTGGAATGTGTCCGCTCGAGCGGGAATAGGTCCGCTCGAGCGGGGTTTTTTCGGACAGCAGCTTTAAAATCGTGATTTTGGATCACTTCTGATATTTTTTCCCTTCTTTCCTCTTCCTCTAAGACCGAAACCCTAGCCCCAAACCCTTGAATCCCTTGACTTTGATCACGATTCACCATGGTTTTTGTAGCAGCATCAAGGAGGAGAATAAGGGAGGATCAATGTTTTACCCGATTAGAACTTGATTTGTGGAGGTTTTTTCAAGCTCACCCTTTTCTTGATTTTATGTAAGGGTTTGTATACTCTTTAATATTTTCATCCATAGATAGATTTGAGTTGTTTCCATTGTTTAATTGTGCAATTTCACTTATTTGAGATGTATAGAAGAAATTATGGATTTTGGGAATTGCTGCTTGAACAATGGGGATTTGGAAGGTTATGGTTGTTTTAAGTATGAAATTGATGATTGAAATGTTGATAGAACGATATTACATGTAGAGTTGTTTTGAATTAAGTTGTTTGCAAGAGTAAGATTGAAGGTTTGGATGTGAAGTTGGAAGTTAAATTGATGAATTATGAATCCTAGACGAGAATCATGGGAAAATTGATTATATTTAAAAGTTGCGAATGAACTTTATTATGAATGATTCATGGTTGATTCATGCTTGATTTATTAGAGTTCTCATTAATTAATTATTTTGATTATATGTAGTGTTGTATGCAATTATACTTCACTCTTGGTTATGTATCATGAACTATGTTATATCTATGTGTTATGTTTCAAGAACATGAAAGACTTAAATTCAAGAATGGAATTTGAGAGAGAAGTGGCTTGTTGAAGCTTCTAATATTGTTTAATTTATTATGCTCAAGGTAGAATCCATGCTATGGTGTTGTTAGGTTAAAATGTGATATATTGTCTTAATTTTACCTTGGGTTGTACGAAATGGCATGAAAGTAGAGTTGGGTATCAAATTGAAATTCATTTCAGACTTTGCTTGGTCCGCCGAAGGGCGGAAGTCCCGCCGAGCGGAAAAAACGACCTTCCAAATAGCTTTTGTAATTACCGAAGCGCCAAAGTGGCGCCGAGCGGGGACCCATTGTCAGCAAAAATTATTGTTTGTTCGGGCTTTTGAATGCTTAGTCCTTCCGGGTATTTTTAGAATAATTTTCTCGATGACTTTAAGATGGTTATAATTCATGTGAAGTGTAATGACACAAGGATTGGCTTTCAATGATTTAAGAGGAAAGAGAACTAATTTACAGTTATCATTGCGTGCAGGACACACTCGTGAGTGGACTAGCACGCTATCACGGCACCGTGAGTAGTAGTACTCTTTACTATAAATAATGAATGCCTTTAGCATCCCTGGGTTATCACATGTTAATTAAACATCTATGCTAATGATACGGCAAATATAAATGAATGAGATGATGAAAAGAATGACAACACGATCATATGACTATGGAACTTTGTAAGTTCAAACTAGTCTATTTTATGAATTCAAGATTCGTTAATTCCGCATTTATGTAAAATGATTCAAGAAAATAAATGTTATATGATCGTGTAAATGAGTCAAGGAAGGTAACGACTAAAAGAAAGAATGAAACAACCTTCCTATGATTCTCGAATTCTCAGAAGACTCAAACAAGTTTATCGCCGATGTATGTAAGAGCTAAAGGTTAACCATTTAAATAATCAAGAAATGCTCTAGTTATGATATGTTACGCTCGAGGTAAGAAATGATCATCCATGTATATCCTTAGCACATGGCTCCTGCCCGGGGTAATAATACCGTGGGTTTAAGTATGTTATAAGATATCTTTTACCAATCACGGCCCATGAACGGGTCGATTATATTATGATGATTATGTTTTGCCATCGACGGTCTTGTACGGATGGTACCACCGACGGTCTATGAACGGGTGGATTACGTTATGATGGTTATGTTTTACCACCGACGGTCTATGAACGGGTGGATTATATTATGATGATTATGTTTTGCCATCGACGGTCTTGTGACGGATGGTACGGTCTATGAACGGGTGGATTATGTTATGATGGTTATGTTTTACCACCCACGGTCTATGAACGGGTGGATTATATTATGATTGGATTATGTTTTACCAACGACGGCCTATGAACGGGTGGATTATGTTTTTACCATCGACGCCTTTTGTACGGTGGGTTATGATCACATAATTAAGAATATATATGAATGTGTTTCTATTTAGATAACATGATGTGAGTTGATCGTCCTTAAGATGATTTTTGGTATGGAACAAAGTGCCTGCTCGAACTATGTCACGCGAAGTTACCTCTAGAATCCGTGACGAAGCACCTCTTGAGTCCTGGCATATGTGCAAGTTATGAGGCTTATGCCTGCACTGGGGTAATAATACCGAGGTTCAAATATGTCACAAGTTCAAAATGTGTTACAAGTTCAAGTATGTTCAGATATGTTTTCAAAGGTTTTATGCCACATGTTTTTAAGGGCTATATGCCAACTTTCAAGGGCCTTAGTGCCATATGTTTCAAGGGCCGTGCTACCACGTTTTAAGGGCTTGCGGCCATTATGTTTATAATGTTTACGCTGTAAGATTAAAGAGTTATGGCCATTATGATTATGATGTTTAGGTAGCAGAAGTAGGGCTTATAGCCATTATGTTTATGACGTTTATGTTGCAGGATTGGGCCTAAGGCCATTATGTACGTAGCACAGATTCAGACTAACTATATGAAGTTTGCATTCTTATATGCATTGATATCGTATTATGTTTCAAGTTACATGATTTGCTTTTATGTAATATACTACTCACCGAAGTTTGACCCACCTTATGTTATGTCTGTCAGAGGTAACCAACTGTGTGGTCACCCTAGTCTATGACACCGGGTTCTCATGTCAACCCTAAGTGTACAGCACCAGTCAAGCCACTCATGTTTTGTGGAGTTTGCCAAGTGTTGGCTTATAACCAAATTTTCTGCTTGAGATTGAATGTAGATAACTTTTGATGTATTTGTTATGTGCCCAAGCTTAGGGTCGGGTCTCAGTATATATGTATGTCTATAGTCGGTGCCCAAGGGTATGTTGGTACTATGATTTCATTTTTGATGTTATGATCCCTGCATGATAGTAAAAGCTCAATGGAATTTATTTTGTTTTTTTCTATCACATTTGTGCTTCCGAGTAGGCCCCATATGATGTATATACCAAAGTTATATGTCCGTTTTCAAGTCGGGTCATGCCCGAACTTTTAGGGCGGTTCGGGGCGTGATGTGGTATCAGAGCACGAAGTTGTTATTTGCCACCACACCGGATCCATTGAGCCTTAGGATGTCTAGAAAAGATTTAAGCTTCTGCATGGCATGCTAAAAGTATAGGAAAATTGATGGCAACGTAAGGTACTCGTGAATGCTAACGATTTTACTCCATGTCTATTGTACATTTCTTGTGTTTATGATAATTGATTGTTGAGCAGGCATGGCAAGAATAAGGATAGAGGACCCGAAGATTCTACTCCGCTTGGTTAGACAAGTAATAAAAAGGAAAATGATTGGTAAGGCAATTTACGCAAATGATTAAGTGCGATGTATGTATCGCTGATTATTCTATCATCCTGCTTAGATGAATTGTTTAAACAATAAGTATGGAATATGTCTAAGACTAAAGAAAGTGATGCATGTGATACTCTAATCTTTACTTAATGATGATTCCTAATTTTGTGCCAATCGATGATATGTATGTAACACCCGCCCTTTTGTGTTAGGGGACGCAAGCCTATGTAACACCGCCCTTTTGTGCTAGGGGACGTTAAGCCCAAGTAGCACCTTTGTTAAGGTATCTACCACGGGACGGATTAAGAATCCGTGTGCTCGATACCAAGAGTATGCTTTGTTTTACCCGGAATGTCATCATCCCATGATTTAAAGTTGATGTAAGTTAAGTATGTAAGCAAGTTTTGAAAGACTAAGATTTGATTGATGAACTTGATTCATCCCATGTTTTGGTATACACACTATGATACGTATTGGTCATATGTAATCGAGATTTGTTAGGGGAAATCAGAATCAGAATTGAGTTTCTCATAAAGAATGGTCTAAGGACATGAAGAACTCCTATGGTACATGTTAGATCACTTGGCACCCGTGAGCAAAAGAATGGGTAGTTATTGATTACTTTGAGATTGAGACTAAATGATTGGTAATTTCATAATTACCACAAGAATGAAAAACCCCTGCCTATGTGTATCCGCATTTTAGACTCAAGAAATTATCTCGTGATATGTTTCAGTGCATGTGCAAATGTTCAAGCCGCAAATTGTATTTTCTTTTGTGGGTTGCCATTTGTCTCGAGATCATTGAATGGAACTTATGTGAACCATGTTATTTAGAAATGTCATACCATCAATTACATTCGTGATTTCGACAAGTATGACTTGTGTGAATCGACCATGGACCTAAGTAATTAATGTCTTTATAAAAGATATTGTTATATAAATGATGTTGAAATGACTATGATATACCATGTTTAATGAACCACATTCGATTACTTAAATGTTTCATCGATAAATATTTTCAAATGATAAAACTACTATGAACTTCCGGCAAGTTTATGATATGATAAGTTTCTGAATAATATTTCTGGACAACGTATTGTATATTTATGGAAAATTTAAAGAACTTCATGTAAGAATATAATACCTTTTTGGTAAATGTATTATGTGCTTAATGTCACGATGTTGATTTTGAAATCTTCTAAACCAAGATGGAATTTAAATGCTTATCACTTTACAAACAATTTGGGGAGTATGATCATTAAAGCTTGATATGTATTTGGTTTTATGAACATGTAATACCTGATATAAATGTTTCCTAATCTTTTGAGAAAGTACAAATGTAGGTTATTTGTGACCTTAAAAGTTTGAATTACATTTGATCACTTATGAGTCGCATGTACACGGTCATTTGAAATGAATTCATTTCTAAATACCCTTAAGTTGTTATATGATGTGAAAGATATGATTTGTGGAGTAATCTAATTAAAATGTTCAAGGTTATGAATAATGAGACTAAGCTTTGAGGTATCAATTGCTACCAATAGTTAGCTGGAATTGACTTACTTGTGATTTTGGGGAGCAAATTCCATCGAAATGGATTGTATAGGATTATGAATGGCCTAATGATTGAGGAATGTTATACGTCCACCATTTAAGTTAGACTTGTGGCAGTGAATCAAGTTTGAGGACCAAACTTAAGGTGGGGAGAGTGTAATGACCCCAAGAACCATCCTTATTTAATTAGGGGTTAATGTGTTTTAATTCACCTATATCTATTGGAATTGAGAATGTTTTATCTATTTTGGAGTATTGAGTGAAGTGGTGATATGATGGTAATGTATGATTGGTCCAATGAATATAATCCGGATAGTTATTTTACGATCAGCTGTCACCATTTGCCCTTTTCTTTTTCCACACGTTGAATTTGAATGTGAGGTTAGAACCATTGGAAAGCTTATTTCCGGGCTTCAATTTGGACACAAGGACGGCCTAAAACGGAGTGCGGATGGGAGTGTAACACCTGTTTGAAGTTTTGGTATCTATGTTAGAACAGTCCGCTCGAGCGGGAATAGGTCCGCCGAGCGGGGTTTTCGGGACAGCAGCTTTAAAATCGTGATTTTGGATCACTTCTTGATATTTTCTTTTCCCCTCTTCTTTTCTCTTCCTCTAAGATCAAACCCCAGCCCCAAACCCTGAATCCATTGACTTTGATCACGATTCACCATGGTTTTAGCATCAAGGAGGAGAATAAGGAGGATCAATGTTTTTACCCGATTAGAACTTGGATTTGTGGAGGCTTTTTTCAAGCTCACCCTTTTCTTGATTTTGGGGTAAGGGTTTGTATACTCTTTTAATATTTTCATCCATAGATAGATTTGAGTTGTTTCCATTGTTTAATTGTGCAATTTCACTTATTTGAGATGTATAGAAGAAATTATGGATTTTGGGAATTAAGGGTTTGAACAATGGGGATTTGGAAGGTTATGGTTGTTTTAAGTATGAAATTGATGATTGAAATGTTGATAGAACGATATTACATGTAGAGTTGTTTTGAATTAAGTTGTTTGCAAGAGTAAGATTGAAGGTTTGGATGTGAAGTTGAAGTTAAATTGATGAATTATGAATCCTAGATGTAGAATCATGGGAAAATTGGATTATATTTAAAAAGTTATGTAATGAACTTTATTATGAATGATTCATGGTTGATTCATGCTTGATTTATTAGAGTTCTCATTAATTAATTATTTTGATTATATGTAGTGTTGTATGCAATTATACTTCACTCTTTGGTTATGTATCATGGAACTATGTTATATCTATGTGTTATGTTTCAAGAACATGAAAGACTTAAATTCAAGAATGGAATTTGAGAGAGAAGTGGCTTGTTGAAGCTTCTAATATTGTTTAATTTATTATGCTCAAGGTAGAATCCATGCTATGGTGATGTTAGGTTAAAATGTGATATATTGTCTTAATTTTACCTTGGGTTGCATGGGAATGGCATGAAAGTAGAGTTGGGTATCAAATTGGAAATTGCATTTCAGACTTTGCTTGGTCCGCTGAAGCGGGAAGTCCCGCCGAAAGGAAAAACGACCTTCCAAATAGCTTTTGTAATTAGAATTCGCCGAGCGCCAAAGTGGCGCCGAGCGGGGACCCATTTTCGTGCAAAAAAATTATTGTTTGTTCGCTTGAATGCTTAGTCCTCCGGTATTTTTAGAATAATTTTCGATGACTTTAAGATGGTTATAATTCATGTGAAGTGTAATGACACAAGGATTGGCTTTCAATGATTTAAGAGGAAAGAGAACTAATTTACAAGTTATCATTGCGGTGACACACTCAGGAGGGACTAGCACGTTATCACAAGACCGTGAGTAGTAGTACTCTTTACTACAATAATGAATGCCTTTAGCATCCTCGTTATCACATGTTAATTAAACATCTATGCTAATGATACGCAAATATAAATGAATGAGATGATGAAAAGAATGACAACACGATCATATGACTATGGAACTTTGTAAGTTTCTCAAACTAGTCTATTTTATGAATTCAAAGATTCGTTAATCTCCATTTATGTAAATGATTCAAGAAAAATAAATGTTATATGACGGTAAATGAGTCAAGGAAGGTAACGACTAAAAGAAAGAATGAAACAACCTTCCTATGATTCTGGAATTTAAGACTCAAACAAGTTTACCATGTATGTAAGAGCTAAAGGTTAACCATTTAAATAATCAAGAAAATGCTCTAGTTATGATATGTTACGCTCGGTAAGAAATGATCATCCATGTATATCCTTAGCACATGGCCCTTGCCCGTGGGTAATAATACCGTGGTTTAAGTATGTTACAAGATATCTTTACCACCGACGTCTATGAACGGGTGGATTATATTATGATGATTATGTTTTGCCATCGACGGTCTTTGTACGATGGTACCACCGACGGTCTATGAACGGGTGGATTATGTTATGATGGTTATGTTTTTACCACCGACGGCCTATGAACGGGTGGATTATATTATGATGATTATGTTTTGCCATCGACGGCCTTAGACGGATGGTACCACCGACGGTCTATGAACGGGTGGATTATGTTATGATGGTTATGTTTTACCACCGACGGTCTATGAACGGTGGATTATATTATGATAATTATGTTTTACCACCGACGGTCTATGAACGGGTGGATTATGTTTACCATCGACGGTCTTGTACGGTGGGTTATGATCAAGCATAATTAAGAATATATATGAATGTGTTTCTATTTAGATAACATGATGTGAGTTGATCGTCCTTAAGATGATTTTTTAGTATGGAACAAAGTGTTGTTCTAACTATGCGTCCAGCGAAAGTTACCTCTAGAATCAGACGAGCCACCTCTGAGTCCTTACATATGTGCAAGTTATGAGGCTTATGCCTGCACCTGTGGGTAATAATACCGAGGTTCAAATATGTCACAAGTTCAAAATGTGTTACAAGTTCAAGTATGTTCGATATGTTTTCAAAGGTTTTATGCCACATGTTTTAAGGGCTATATGCCAACTTTCAAGGGCCTTAGTGCCATATGTTTCAAGGGTCAGCCGTGCCACCACGTTTATGGGCTTATGGCCATTATGTTTATAATGTTTACGCTGCAAGATTAAAGAGTTATGGCCATTATGATTATGATGTTTAGGTTGCGTACAGGGCTTATAGCCATTATGTTTATGACGCTTATGTTGCAGGATTGGGCCCGAGGCCATTATGCACGAAAGTACGATTCGCACTAACTATATGAAGTTTGCATTCTTATATGCATTGATACGTATTATGTTTCAAGTTACATGATTTGCTTTATGTAATATACTACCGAGTTTGACTCACCTTATGTTATGTCTGCTTCAGAGGTAACCAACCGTGGTCACCCTAGTCTATGACACCGGTTCTCTTGTCAACCTCTAAGTGTACGTGCACTAGCCGTAAGCCACTCATGTTTTGTGGAGTTTTGCCAAGTGTTGGCTTATAACTAAATTTTCGCTTGAGATTGAATGTAGATAACTTTGATGTATTTGTTATGTGCCCAAGCTTAGGGCCGGGTCTGAGTATATGTATGTCTATAGTCAAGTGCCCAAGGGTATGTTGGTACTTCATGATTTCATTTTTGATGTTATGATCCCGCATGATAGTAAAAGCTCAATGGAATTTATTTTGTTTTTTTCTATCACATTTGTGCTTCCGAGTAGGCCCCATATGATGTATATACTGTTATATGTCCGTTTTCGGGGTCATGCCCTAACTTTTTAGGGCGGTTCGGCGTGACAGTGGTATCGAGCACGAGTTGCTATCTCAACACACGGATCCATTGAGCCTTAGGATGTCTAGAAAAGATTTAAGCTTCGTGCATGGCATGCTAAAAGTATAGGAAAAATTGATGGCAACGTTATGTACTGTGAATGCTAACGATTTTACTCCATGTCTATTGTACATTTCTTGTGTTTATGATAATTGATTGTTGAGCGTAGCATGGCAAGAATAAGGATAGAGGACCCTAAGATTCTACTCCGCTTTGGTTAGACAGTAATAAAAAGGAAAATGATTGGTAAGGCAATTTTACTTAAATGATTAAGATGTATGTATCGTTGATTATTCTATCATCTGCTTAGATGAATTGTTTAAACACTAAGTATGGAATATGTCTAAGACTAAAGAAAGTGATGCATGTGATACTCTAATCTTTACTTAATGATGATTCCTAATTTTGTGCCATCGATGATATGTATGTAACACCGCCCTTTTGTGTTAGGGGACGCGGTTTCCATGTAACACCGCCCTTTTGTGCTAGGGGACGCAAGCCCAAGTAGCACCTTTGTTAAGGTATCGCCACTTGACGGACTAAGAACAAAGTGCTCGATACCAAGAGTATGCTTTTGTTTTGGCCGAATGTCATCATCCCATGATTTAAAGTTGATGTAAGATAAGTATGTAAGCAAGTTTTGAAAGACTAAGATTTGATTGATGAACTTGATTCATCCCATGTTTTGCATACACTATGATACGATGGTCATATGTAATCGAGATTTGTTAGGGAAATCAGAATCAGAATTGAGTTTCTCATAAAGAATGGTCTAAGGACATGAAGAACCCCGCTATGGTACATGTTAGATCACTTGGCACCCGTAGCAAAGAATGGGTAGTTATTGATTACTTTGAGATTGAGACTAAATGATTGGTAATTTCATAATTACCACAAGAATGAAAACCCCGCCTATGTGTATCCGCATTTTAGACTCAAGAAATTATCTCTGATATGTTTCTATGTGCATGTGCAAATGTTCGAAGCTGCAAATTGTATTTTCTTTTGTGGGTTGCCATTTGTCTGAGATCATTGGAACGGAACTTATGTGAACCATGTTATTTAGAAATGTCATACCATCAATTACATTCGGTATTTCTGACAAGTATGACTTTGTGTGAATCGACCATGGACCTAAGTAATTAATGTCTTTATAAAAGATATTGTTATATAAATGATGTTGAAATGACTATGATATACCATGTTTAATGAAATCCACATACTGGATTACTTAAATGTTTCATCGATAAATATTTTCTGAAGTGATAAAACTACTATGAAGTTCCGGCAAGTTTATGACATGATAAGTTTCTGAATGATATTTCTGGTCAACGTATTGTATATTTATGGAAAATTTAGAGTACTTCATGTAAGAATATAATACCGTTTTGGTAAATGTATTATGTGCTTAATGTCACGATGTTGATTTTGAAATCTTCTAAACCAGTATGGAATTTAAATGCTTATCACTTTACAACAATTTGGGGAGTATGATCATTAAAGCTTGATATGTATTTGGTTTTATGAACATGTAATACCTTGATATAAATGTTTCCTAATCTTTGAGAAAGTACAAAATGTAGGTTATTTGTGACCTTAAAAGTTTGAATTACATTTGATCACTTATGAGTCGCATGCATACAATACTTGAAATGAATTCATTTCTAAATACCCTTAAGTTGTTATATGATGTGAAAGATATGATTTGTGGAGTAATGAATTAAAATGTTCAAGGTTATGAATAATGAGACTAAGCTTTGAGGTATCAATTGGGTTACCTAATAGTTAGCGGAATTGACTTACTTGTGATTTTGGGAGCAAATTCCATCGAAATGGATTGTATAGGATTATGAATGGCCTAATGATTGAGGAATGTTATACGCCCACTGACGGTTAGACTTGTGGCAGGTGAATCAAGTTTGGAGGACCAAACTTCTTAAGGTGGGGAGAGTGTAATGACCCCAAGAACCATCCTTATTTAATTAGGAATTAATGTGTTTTAATTCACCTATATCTATTGGAATTGAGAATGTTTTATCTATTTTGGAGTATTGAGTGAAGTGGTGATATGATGGTAAAGTAAGATTGGACCAAGGAATATAATCCGATAGTTATTTTACGATCAGCTGTCACTCATTTGCCCTTTTCTTTTTCCACACGTTGAATTTGAATGTGAGGTTAGAACCATTGGAAAGCTTATTTCCGGGCTTCAATTTGGACACAAGAACGACCTAAAACGGAGTCCGGATCAGAAAGTTACACCTGTTTGAAGTTTTGGAATCTATGTCAGGAACAGTCCGCTCAAGGGAATAGGTCCGCCGAGCGGGTTTTCGGACAGCAGCTTTAAAATCGTGATTTTGGATCACCTCTTGATATTTTCTTTTCCCCTCTTCTTTCCTCTTCCTCTAAGACCGAAACCCTAGCCCTAAACCCTTGAATCCCTTGACTTTGATCACGATTCACCATGGTTTTTAGCATCAAGAAGGGAGAATAAGGGAGGATCAATGTTTTTACCCGATTAGAACTTGGATTTGTGGAGGCTTGCTTCAAGCTCACCCTTTTCTTGATTTTGAGGTAAGGGTTTGTATACTCTTTAATATTTTCATCCATAGATAGATTTGAGTTGTTTCCATTGTTTAATTGTGCAATTTCACTTATTTGAGATGTATAGAAGAAATTATGAGATTTTGGGGAATTAAGGGTTTGAACAATGGGGATTTGGAAGGTTATGGTTGTTTTAAGTATGAAATTGATGATTGAAATGTTGATAGAACGATATTACATGTAGAGTTGTTTTGAATTAAGTTGTTTGCAAGAGTAAGATTGAAGGTTTGGATGTGAAGTTGGAAGTTAAATTGATGAATTATGAATCCTAGATGTAGAATCATGGGAAAATTGGATTATATTTAAAAGTTAAGTAATGAACTTTATTATGAATGATTCATGGTTGATTCATGCTTGATTTATTAGAGTTCTCATTAATTAATTATTTTGATTATATGTAGTGTTGTATGCAATTATACTTCACTCTTTGGTTATGTATCATGGAACTATGTTATATCTATGTGTTATGTTTCAAGAACATGAAAGACTTAAATTCAAGAATGGAATTTGAGAGAGAAGTGGCTTGTTGAAGCTTCTAATATTGTTTAATTTATTATGCTCAAGGTAGAATCCATGCTATGGTGATGTTAGGTTAAAATGTGATATATTGTCTTAATTTTACCTTGGGTTGCATGGGAATGGCATGAAAGTAGAGTTGGGTATCAAATTGGAAATTCAGAATTTCAGGACTTTGCTTGGTCCGCTGAAGGCGGAAGTCCCGGCCGAAAGGAAAAACGACCTTCCAAAGAAGCTTTTGTAATTTAGTATTCGCCGAAACCAAAGTGGCGCCGAAATGGGGACCCATTTTCAGGCAAAAAATTATTGTTTGTTCAGTTTTGAATGCTTAGTCCTCTGGTATTTTTAGAATAATTTTCGATGACTTTAAGATGGTTATAATTCATGTGAAGTGTAATGACACAAGGATTGGCTTTCAATGATTTAGAGGAAAGAGAACTAATTTACAAGTTATCATTGTGTGCAAGACACACTCAGGGAGGGACTAGCACGTTATCACGGCCCTGTGAGTAGTAGTACTCTTTACTACAAATAATGAATGCCTTTAGCATCCTGTTATCACATGTTAATTAAACATCTATGCTAATGATACGCAAATATAAATGAATGAGATGATGAAAAGAATGACATAACGATCATATGATCGTGGAACTTTGTAACTTTCAAACTAGTCTACTTTATGAAATCAAGATTCGTTAATTCACATTTATGTAAATGAATCAAGAAAAATAAATGTTATATGACGTGTAAATGAGTCAAGGAAGGTAACGAGTAAAAAGAAAGAATGAAACAACCTTCCTATGATTCTCGAATTTCAGAAGACTCAAACAAGTTTATCACTGATGTATGTAAGAGCTAAAGGTTAACCAATAAATAATCAAGAAATGCTCTAGTTATGATATGTTACGTCAAGTAAGAAATGATCATCCATGTATATCCTTAGCACATGGCCCTTGCCCGGTAATAATACCGTGGTTTAAGTATGTTACAAGATATCTTTTACCACCGACGGTCTATGAACGGGTGGATTATATTATGATGATTATGTTTTGCCATCACGGTCTTATGCGGATGGTACCACCGACGGTCTATGAACGGGTGGATTATGTTATGATGGTTATGTTTTACCACCGACGGTCTATGAACGGGTGGATTATATTATGATGATTATGTTTTGCCATCGACGGTCTTGCGGATGGTACCACCGGTCTATGAACGGGTGGATTATGTTATGATGGTTATGTTTACCGACGGTCTATGAACGGGTGGATTATATTATGATAATTATGTTTTACCACCGACGGTCTATGAGCGGTGGATTATGTTTTACCACCCACGGTCTATGAACAGTGGATTATGTTTTACCATCGACGGTCTTATGCGGGTGGGTTATGATCACATAATTAAGAATATATATGAATGTGTTTCTATTTAGATAACATGATGTGAGTTGATCGGTCCTTAAGATGATTTTTAGTATGGAACAAAGTGTTGTATCTAAACTAAGTGTTCTTGTGCAAGTTACCTCTAGAACCGTGACGAGCCACCTCTTGAGTCCTTACATATGTGCAAGTTATGAGGCTTATGGTTCGTGCGGGGTAATAATACCAGGTTCAAATATGTCACAAGTTCAAAATGTGTTACAAGTTCAAGTATGTTCAGATATAAGTTTTCAAGGTTTTATGCCACATGTTTTCAAGGGCTATATGCCAACTTTCAAGGGCCTTAGTGCCATATGTTTCAAGGGCCGCCGTGCTACTCGTTTTAAGGGCTTATGGCCATTATGTTTATAATGTTTACGTTGCAAGATTAAAGAGTTATGGCCATTATGATTATGATGTTTAGGTTGCAGAAGTAGGGCTTATAGCCATGATGTTTATGACGTTTATGTTGCTGGATTGAGCCTGAGGCCATTATGTACGTAGTACGTATCTCGCATTAACTATATGAAGTTTGCATTCTTATATGCATTGATACGTATTTTGTTTCTAGTTTAGCATGATTTCCTTTTTGTAATATACTACTCATGAGTTTGACTCACCTTATGTTATGTCTCTGCTTCAGAGGTAACCAAACTGTGTGGTCACCCTAGTCTATGACACTAGGTTCTCTTGTCAACCTCTAAGTGTACAGGCACTAGCTGAAGCCACTCATGTTTTGTGGAGTTTTGCCAAGTGTTGGCTTATAACTAAATTTTCTGTTTGAGATTGAATGTAGATAACTTTGATGTATTTGTTATGTGCCCAAGCTTAGGGCTGGGTCTGTATATATGTATGTCTATAGCTGGTGCCCAAGGGTATGTTGGTACTTCATGATTTCATTTTTGATGTTATGATCCTGGCATGATAGTAAAAGCTCAATGGAATTTATTTTGTTTTTTCTATCACATTTGTGCTTCCGAGTAGGCCCCATATGATGTATATACCAGGTTATATGTCCGTTTTCTGGTCGGGTCATGCCCGAACTTTTAGGGGCGGGTTCGGGGCGTGACATTTCTAGGCTTAGCCGGTATTCTGAAGGTAAGTTTGTCAAAGACTTCTCCAAAATTGCCCTATCAACGACACAGTGACTCGAGAGAGGGATATCATTTGATTGGGTGATTAGAGAGAATCAACTTTTCAAGAGTTGAAAACTCGACTAGTGACTGCACCGATTCTCACCTTACCCTCAGGTATAAATGGTTATACTGTATATAGTGATGCTTCTTATAAGGGTTTGGATGTGTTTTAATGCAGAATGGTAAAGTTATTGCATATGCTTCCTGACAATTGAGACCGCATGAAAAGAACTACCCAACCCATGACTTGGAACTTCTTTGATTGTGTTTGCCTTTGAAAATTTGGCGCCACTACCTTTATAGAAGCGACATGTGAGGTGTATACAGACCACAAGAGTTTGAAATACTTCTTCACACAGAAAGAACTGAACATGAGGCAGCGTAGATGGTTAGAACTGATAAAAGACTACGACCTGGAAATCCTGTACCATCCAGGCAAAGCTAACACCGTTGCTGATGCACTAAGTCGAAAGTCGATTGGAAATTTTGCCTGTTTACTCACCGGACAGAAAGAATTACTATGTGACCTTGAAAGACTTGAAATTGAAATTGTTTTGCGTGAACAAGGTGGGACAATAGCCGCTATTTCTGCTCAATCGACACTAATTGAAGAGATTAAAGAGAAACAGCAACAGGATGACTTCTTGAGGAAGATCATCAAAGAACGGGAATCCAAACCGAGGCCGATTTCAAATTTGAGAATAATGTGTTGAAATTTCAGTGGAAGATTATGTGTCGAATGATTACGAATCGAAAGAAGAATTCTACAAGAAGGCCACAATTCAAAATTGTCTATCCGCTCGAAATACAAAAATGTACCAAGATTTGAAACCAATTTCTGTGGCCGGAATGAAGAAAAGAAATTGCCGATTTTGTGTCGAAATGCCTTCATTGCCAACAAGTTAAAGCCAAACATCAACGACCATGGAGTTTACTACAACCCTTACCTATCTGGAGTGGAAATGAGAACATATCACTATGGATTTCATTGTCGGCTTACCTCGCCTAGTAAAGGTATGGACTTAATTTGGGTTAATGTTGATAGACTAAGTCTGCTCATTTCTTACCTGTCAAAACAATTTATAATGCGGAAAAATTGGCTGTAATCTATATTGATGAGATTGTTAGATTGCATGGAGTGCCTGTGTCCATTGTTTCTGATAGGGACTCGAAATTTACATCGAGATTTTGGCAAAGTTTGCGACAAAGATTGGGTGCAATCGGCCCGAGTAGTGCACACCATCCTCGCATGATGGCCTCGTAAAGAACCATCCAAACTCTGGAAGATTTACTGCGGATGTATGTTCTCGATTTCTAGGGATATTGGGAAAGTCATCTACCGTTGGCTGAATTTGCCTACAATAACAGCTTTCATTCAAGTATTGGAATGGCACCTTTCGAGGCTTTGTATGACAGAAAGTGTCGATCTCCGATTTGCTGTGTAGAAGTTAGAGATGGGCCTTTGCTTGGGCCCGAAATTGTGCAGGAAACTACTGAAAAAGTGAAACTGATTCAACAGAGACTGAAAACCGCACAGAGCCGACAGAAGAGTTATGCGGATGTCCGAAGACGAGACAGAGAGTACGAAGTAGGTGACCATGTCTTTGTTAAAGTGGCACCGATGAAAGGCCAGACTCGTTTTGGAGTTAAAGGCAAGGTAGCACCGAGATATGTCGACCGTAGGAGATTATTGAGAAGATTAATCCGATGGCATATCAAGTAGCACTTCCTCCTAAAATGGAGCACATGCATAACATGTTCCACATTTCAATGTTGAGGGATTACCTTCGGGATCCCTTTAATGTGATTGCGCCTACCCGCACAGTGCTAAGTGATGACTACACTTACGAACAACGGCCTATTCAGACAGAACAGACGGATCAAGAAACCGAGGAACAAAGAGATTCCGTTAGTGAAAGTTGATCGGTAAAACCATGGTATGCGTGTATGCCACTTGGGAAAGGAAGACAATATGATCAAGAGATATCCTGAATTGTTCCCACTGAATCCTGTTTTCTTCCAGAATGAAGGTAACTCGAGTTTGGAGGACCAAACTCTTTATAAGGAGGGGAGACTGTGACAACCCTCACCACTGTTTACTGATAACACCGCTGATTAGTGCTAATCTATGATTAAGCATGTTAATCGATCGATTGATGAAATCTCAATTGATTGATTGAGTATATTAGTTTCAATGCATGTCTATCTTTGATCGATAAATTATCTGTTCATGTTTTATGCTTTAAATCGCAAATTGAAGGCCTTATCGTGACGAATCAAATTGATTGATGTTTTGTGCTAATTAAGATTTATATGATTTTATGGTATTTTTAATTGAAATGTGATTTGGTATGATTAAATTAGATTAAATATTGATAAATTACAAGAGTTGGCCTTATTTACAACCTTGCCACTTAGTGGCCCACTTATCATATTTTGAGACTTAGAATCAACACTTCTTCACCATTTGCTTGCACCAAACCGACTAGAGAGAGAGCTAGGAGAAAAACTTGGTTTCATCTTGATTTGCTTGGAGGCTTAGGGATTTTGGAAGATAATTGGCAAATTGGGCTTCTAGACTTGTAATTGAGAACCAAGGTAGGATATTCAACCTCTCATTAATGTATTCAAGTTAGTTCTTGCATAGTTCTTGATTTATGGATGAATTGAGTCTTGATTTAGTCTAATAATGTTGAATTGGAGCTTAATCCATGTATGCATGTTCATGGTCTTGCATTTGAGGTTGTTCTTCATTAAATTCCATATGCATGTTCATATCTTGAGCTCACCATGAATTCATCTTGTTTTTGAGGCAATTGAGCTCATTTGAGCAAGTAATTGAAGCTTTGAATTTGATTGAACACATGCATGTTACATTTGAAGTATGTTCTTGAAGTTTGGTTTGAAATTGGTTTAATTGACTCACCTTTGGGCCTTGATTTTACAAATTGAGCTTTGAATCATGTCATATTATGAGTTTTAAAGTGTTTTCCGTAAAATTAGCCCAAAAGGATTGAATTTGGTATATTGAAACTTGTTTTGAGCTTGAGGTTCAAATCGAAATTCCAGATTTTGGACCCCCGCCCGAGCGGGTAAGTGGCGCACGAGCGAGAAATTCGTGTATCCAGCACTTCTGTTGTGTTTACAGTTCGCTCGAGTGGGGTTTTGCACGCCGGCGAGACTTAGTCTACACGCCGAGCGGTGTCGGCGCCCATCGAGCATGATTTTCACACATCTAGTATTTTTTGCGATCCGCGGCGGAAAGTTTATGCTCGAAGCGGAGTGGACCTTTGTTTGCCGAAAGGGAAACCCACGCTCGAGCTGGACCTTTGTTTTCTGAAAATTTTGAAAATGTTTTTTAAAGTGCATCTTTGCATCTTCATTCCATTCTAGGCATTCCTAGGCCTAGTTTAAGGCATCTTAATGAGGATATTGATGTCAAACCACACCGAGGCAAATTAGGGATTAAGTTATTATTTCCCAACTGTATAGCTTAGTGTGTGTTCATCCTGTAACTGTGTAGGGTTGGCATCCAAGGATGCTCTAGCTTATCTATAGCCCAGAACTCTGTGAGTAACAATGTTGTAAAGATACGTTCAATTCAAATTACTTTCTGAACGAATGACTAGACCGTTTTGTGAAATACTACTGTTTACTGAATGAATGTTTGTCCTATTTGCGAACTGTATTCGTGGCATCCGTAGCAATTTACTATTCTTTGTCTTTGGCTACGCCATCGAGAGATCTCTGTCGGTTCCTATGTTAGAACCACTCATTTACTAATATGATGGCCATCAATCGATTAGGTCTGTTAAGACCTACTATATCGCTTGCTATTGGATGTACCACATATGACTATTATAGTTTCAACGAATAGCGTTATGGCTCAAATATGAGCCACAAATGAATGATCGATATATCGCTTTAAATATTTGCTTTCAATCGAAAGGACATTCATTCTTCACCTCTTTACGATATGTTATTCACCTGGCTTTATCTTGCTCATATATATATATATATATATATGTGTGTGTAGGTGTTCAGCACCGACCGTTGCTAGGGGTGTCAAGCTTAACTCTGTTTTGTCAAGCCAACCTTTGTGCCTCACTTTGAGGTTCCAGGCTATTCGAAATTTGAGGTTGCTTGGGGTGTATTAGTTTTCCCCCTCTTTGTTTATGTTCTGTATAGACTGGATGATGTTGTACTTTACTGTTCTAATAGGGATTGAGTCCCTGCCCTGAATGATTGTATATATTGTACATACTGTTTTGGTGTTGATTGTATGTGTCTTGAAAAGTCTTTTTGCATACAGACTGTCACAGCTCTATGGACACCTTTTAATTACTGTTTTGGCTTCCGCCAAATTTGTCAGACTCGACATCGTTTATCATATAGGCCTTGATAATTTCGGATTACTAGTCAACATGTACTAAACCCATAGGGGCGGGTTTGGGTCGTGACATGCTACTAGGGGCTGTATTTGTAAAGTCTATTCAGCACCCCCACCTTATTCCCTATCATAATTCCAATGATAATATTAGAAGAAGGGTTAGAACGGGGGTTACTTGGACTAAAGAGATTCAAACAAATCCTAACCAAAAGATGAATTCCCTCTCCTCAACATGGAAACCCTTATAAATCATGAATCAGCCACAACATGTTCTCCTTCATGGTTGGCTTTAGTGGCTACAATCAGATCAAGATGGCCCCAAAAGATGCTCTTAAAACTGTTTTCTGAACACCCATCGGCAAGTTTTATGCAATAATGCCATTCAGTTTGAAGAATGTTGGGAGAACATACTAACAAGACATGATGACAACCATTTTCCATGACATGTTTCACAAAGTCTTGGAATGTTACATTGATGCTTGATGAAAATGAGAGTAGAGAATCTAGAGATGGGTATGGATCTGTCAGGAGAAGGTTAGTCAAGAAGCTCAAGAGGGTTGATTCATTTGATGTTGAAGCCATGGAAATTGCTAGTTTTCAAGATCACCATGCCAAGGTAAAAGCAACCCAACTTATTTAACACCTATTCTCTTCTAATAGTATATTTGTAAGTATAGTTTGGTTTTTCTTTCCATTTTATCATTTATCTAATGTTTATATTAAAATTCAAAATTAGCGGTCTATAATTGTTGTCATTTAGAATTTTAAATTCTCTCTCAATTGTTTTTGAATTGGAAATAAAGATATGTTGAGTTTGCTCTTCACAACCATTGATGATGTGATGGAGATGATTCGAGATCACATGGTTGGGGGCTTGCTTTAACTGGGGAATTTAAACCTAAATGGATACATAAGAAAGTAATAACTAATGATTGTCTGTACAATTGTGTTTGTTTAGGCATAGAAAAGTCCCTTTTCACTGCGAATATACTTCATAGGAAATACCTCCACTGAAAACTTTACAATGGATGTTATTAGGTGGAAAACATGACTATCAACGATCAAGGAGAATCAAGCAAATTGCATACTAACAGGGATGTGGCTTTTAGAGGCCATTCTCTTTTCTTCTGTGGAGAGTGCCATTGGCATCTCTCTTGGTGTCTACCCTTTAGTCTAGGTGGTCTATAGTGATGCAACACCAAAAAGAACAATAAAGAGAGGTGTATTCATATTTTTTCGACAATCCAGCATGTGGATGTCACACTTGAGTTTGCCATTCATTTTTCTGACTTTGCCATTCATTTTTTATTTATTTATTATTTTTTAACATTCATTTGAATAGAACTTGCATTACCAGTAAGTGGACGTCACTTGCAAAAATAAAGAGTTATGTTCTTTTCATGACCTTGTGGAGTTGAATTGTAAAATGTCGATTTTTATATTATTGTTTGGTCTCTGACTTGGCTTTGTAATTCATTTGCAAAATTGCATTGAAATCAAAGAAACATGTAAGTCTAAACTTGTATGTTCAAGGTTACCACTAAAGTAATATACCGTGGTAACTAAATTTTGGTCTCTTTTATTTTGTGCATTATGTGTTTATGCATATATACATCTACACCTTTTGTTTTATGTTATTTCGCTTAAATTCCTTTTTAACTTTTGATGTTGGATTACGCTTAGGCTTTATAAACTCAATACCGATTTGTTTTATCAAAATAAATAAATAAACTCAATATCGATTTGTTTCTTCCAAAGGCACCCTCGTGATCAATTGTTCAAAGGATATTAAAATTGGGATCATTAGACCTGGTACATCTTTGGAGAAGGTTGGTTCATTTGATATTATTTGTCTCGATTTTCTTTAGGATGAAGATCATGTACCTATAATTCAATGTAATATTCTCCGCTTGACTACTTAGCAAAATTTGGATTAAATCTATTTGTAAGGTTGGTACTAATTACGGTAAGCCTCGCAGAAAGGACCCGCTATTGCCAATACAATCATAGGATAGGAAACACTAAATCCTCGAAGATGTGTGGCCTCGACAAAAGTATTTCCTCGACCGCTTTCTCTCGATATTTCATCTAGTGAAAAGCCGCCCTTCAGAATTTGCAGGGGTTAAGGCAGTATATCCGACTTCAAACCGTGATGAAGTTCGCTCACTATCTTCTTCAGGTGCCATCATTTTCGCCTTTGCTTATCTTGTTCTAGAAATCAATTTTGTTGATGATAGATTGTTTAACAATGCTTATGAAGTGCTGTGTGGAAATGATATGCTCTTAGGGTCTTGTCAGATCCCTTAGAAATAGAACAATTCTCGCTTGATTGATAGCAAATAGTTATGCATCCTCCTAATTTGTGTTCCAGTCTTTTTATTATTTTTGGTAAATTAAATTTCACTAAGAAAACCAACACAAATAATAATCATGTGAAGGGCAATAAGTTGTCAAACCGGCTAGCTACCACTTTATTTTGTTGCAATATTTGCTCTATCTCGACTATACTTGTGGAAACACTAGTAGATATCACTCCTTGTCACTTTCTATCTTAAATCATGAAGACTAAAATGTGTTATCTTATTACATTTTGAAAACAAAGTCTAATGGAAGTTTTATCAAAATTACCACCGAGTATGCATGAATCCTCTTAAAATATTGTTAACAAACCCAATATAATCTCAACACCATATATAATGTGAAATCATAGAGAGGATAGGCATGTGAAGTCAAAGATCACCAGATTATGACATAGGAACAATTGATTGTTCTAAAAAAAAAGAAAAAGAAAAGAGATTTGGCGGATTGAAAAATTGGTCGCATAAATTCTACACTTTTATGCATTAAAATCATTGGTCGGCAATTCTTACCTTGTGGCTTACTAAACTATTAGTTGGCGATTCCTCGACTTTTGCCACTAATTTGTTTAGTCGTGAATGTGACAATTACGACTAAGATATTTGGTCGAAAATATCACTACACCAAAGTATTTTTACCAACAAAATAGATTAGTCATAGTAATGAAATATTTAGCGACCAAAATTTAGTTGGCAAATCCAACTTTTCCCACCAAAAAAATTTTGGTCACATTTAATTACTTTTGCCAACCTCAATTGACGACTAAAGTAGCAACCAAAACAATTGATTAGGATAACTTTTGCCGACTTAAAATGGGCTTTAGCTAACCAATTTTTGGTTGGCAAAAGTGTTATTTCTTGTAGTAATTAAAAGGTGTGATTAAATATATATATATAATCACACCTAATTGAAAAGTGACATAAAAATAAATATTATCACACTCAATCAAATCAAGTCTGATTAAAATATTAATCTAATTTTTTTTTATCACACTTCCAATAAAAGTGAGATATTTTCATTTGTCAAAGTGTGATCTTTAATTATTTTGTAGTAGTGCCATAAATTAATCCATCGATCAAAATTCTACAAACCCATAATCGAAATTGCAATTAAAAACACCAAATAATCGAACAAATGTGGAGTGAATGTGCGAGAGAGAGAGAGAGAGAGAGAGAGAGAGAATGATGGAATCCGAACATACCTCAAGAATTGAGCTGATATTTTTTCAAATTGAAGAGAAGAGAACAAAACCCTTCCCCTTTGAACAGTCGATCATCGCCGCCAGCCTTACTAATCAAGAGAGCACCAAGCTTCAAAGTTGAAATCTCGCCCGCCAAGAATGAAAAATCGTGAGAGTGACGAGGGCTTTACCTATCCCGAAAAAAGAGGAAATTTTGAAGCGACTTTCCACCGCTTTAATTTTTAAAGGCGATCACCCTCCTCCCAAAAAAAAAAAAGAAAAAACTAAAACTAAAAACATTTTTTATTGGTTTTTTTGGTGAAAAAAATTAAAACTAATTTGAGAAGTATAAAAATCAAAATATATTTTTAAAATTTTAAAATTATTTATGACCTCTTAAAAGATACAATTATACAAAAATAATAAGTATTTTTTTCACCAATTTTTTTTTAGTTTTTAGGAAAAAATTCTCAAACAAGTGTCCTAAAAATAAAACCAAACATATTGAAATTGATATTCTAACCACATTCTTTGGAAAAGTTTAGATTATCTCAAATTAGCCATCTCAACTTCGGAGTGTGTTTGGGTTTGATGGGTTCATTTTGTGATCTAATTCGATGATCACTTTAATTTTATAATTCAATAACTAGAATATTTAAAACTCTTTGAAAAGTTATAATAAAAACACAAATCACTAAATCACCTTATTTCAAAGAAACTTTACCGATTTTAATAGTGTTATCGCCGCTAGATGTTTAACCTTTGTCCACGCCAACTTGTCGCCGCCAAAAGTAAGCAATTAATAGCTTATGCTATTGTGTTGCTAAAAATAAGCCTCGTAGCTAAATATTTTCGGAAATTTTGGCTACTTAATGAATGTTATGTTTTTAGCGACGAGTAAATTATGCTGGTAAAGGTCAACTTTACCAACGTAAATTGATCAACTGGTCGCTAAAAAATATAATTTTGGCTATAAAAATTGATGTCGTGAGTCAAAAATAGTTGCCAAAAAGTGTAATTTCAGTAGTGAGTCCCTTATATAGTTGAGTTTTAAAATTAAACTTTGAAATTTTTGAAAAATAATTTTCGTAAAAATAAAAATGAACTTTATATTTTAAATGATTTTATCTTTTTTGGATGAAATTATTATTATTATTTTTTTAAAATTTTAAAAGCTCAATTTTCCACCTGTTTCATTGTGTTATATTGATTTTTAATAATCAAGTTTTGGTTACCATGACCAAATGACCAATTTGGAAGTCACATGGCGCTAATTTTAAACTAACTATGGTTGAATCAAATGAAATATTAACAGCTACACTTGGGTTGGGGCTTTGTTTATATACACAAACTTTTTTTTTGTAGATGTTTGCGCCCATGTAACACATTACATAGTTTGCACAAGCATCTAGTAAACTATCGTGACTTCAATTCCTTCTAAATTCAAACTATTATTAATTTAATATTGTAGTTTTTTACCAAAATAAATATATATTTTTGGTAAAAGAGAAAATCATGAACTTGAATGACCTCATTTATTTTTTTTATATTTTTTTATTGTTTTTTTTATTTTTAGGAATTGATATGGTAAGGATCCATTAAGGGGTCCAAAAGATGTCAGATTCCTCACTAGTGCATGCCTTTAGTCAATGATTTGCGCCCACAAAAATCAATTCTTCATACCATAGACTTAAGGAAAAAAGACTGAATTTAGTTAGGAGACAATGACAAGGTGATTCAGCCCATTTCAAAAGCTAAAATGAAGCTAAGTCGTCCTCTATCCATGGTGGAAAGTGGAACTGTGGCTTTTGAACCATTCAAACCGACACCACCTAAATTAGCTTAGTCTTTGCTTTGCTATTCAAAGTTGGCCCCAAAAATCTGCAAATACGAAAAATATTTCATTCACCTACCAAACTAACATAATTAGTCAAATAATGAGACTCATATGTTAATGGATTCAAACACGCGAGAGGATGGTTCCCTCTAATCCTCTACGGAGTGTTAAAATTAATGCCATATTTACATTAGATACATTGGATACATTGTATGCATTGGATACATTGAGTTCATACATTCTTGTATTCATGTATTTTACATTCATGTATTTTATATTTATTAAGCACATTATCTAGATTATATTCATGTACCTAATTAATTACAAGGTTGTTTAGGTTCATGGATCTTATTCATTGAACTTATGTATAACCTTTCTATATAAAAGAATGTAAGCCTCATGGTCAAGATATATGAATCAATAAGTGAGAAAAATTCAATCTAAAAATATAGTTCATTCTAAAGAGAGTTTTATCAAAAGCCAATATAAGTGGTATCAGAGCTTTGGTTGGGCCAAGAGCAAGCTAGGTGTAGAGATCGAATAGGGGAAAAACAAGCCCCAAGAAGAAAAAATCGATGTCCATGGCTAATCCCAACAACCAAAATGTATCCACTCCTATCTTTAATAGTGAAAATTTTGATTTTTGGTATGTGAAAATGAGAACTATTTTGTCTATACGAGCTTTGGGATCTTGTTGAGAATGGGTTCAAGGAACCTCAAGATAAAGAAGCTTTGACAAATCCCCAAAAGAACCAATTAAAAGAGCAAAGGAAGAAGGATTCAAAGGCTCTCTTTTATTCAACAAGGAGTTTGTATAATCTTTCCGAGAATTATCAATGCAACAAAAGCTTAAGGAGGCATGGGATATTCTTCGTAAAGAGTACCATCAAACTTCACCATTGAAAAGAGATTTTGAAAATTTAAAGATGAAGGATATGGAATTGTTGAAGGATTATTTTCTAGAGTTATGGAACTTGTAAACCTAATGAAAATTTATAGGATAATATTACTAATCAAAGAGTTGTTGAGAAAATTTTGATAAGTTTGCCGAGAAATACAATCCCATTGTTGCCGCTATTGAAGAAACTAAAGATCTTGCTGATTTGAGTATTGAAGAATTGATGGGTTCAATTAAAGCATTTGAGCAAAGGTTGAGTAGGGCAATCGAAAAGTCAATTGAAAGTGCCTTTCAATCCAAGTGCAATGTTAGTACCTCTAATTCCCAAGGAAGGGAAGAGGAGGAGGAAGAAATGCAACCTAAGAGCAAGAAATGCAAGAGGAAGAGGAATGCCTAATTTTCAAAGAAAGGAAAATGAAGAGTCCACTTAACAAAAGTGTGGAATTTGCAACTCAAGCAATCATGTTGATAAAGATTGTTGGTTTCAGGAAATCCAAAATGTTACAATTGCAACAAATTTGGGCATGTCAAGAAGGATTGCCTAGTCAAGAGCACTCAACAAGCTAATTTTTCCGAGGAGCAAGAAAGTGAAGGGCACATGTTCTATGCTTGTCACAAGGCATTGATCAAACCAAGGATGTATGGTTTCTCGATAGCGATGTAGCAATCACATGACAGAGATAAAAAGCATTTTTGTGAAAATGGATGCTTCCTCCAAATTCTCAAGTAAAATGGGGAATGTTGCCTTAGTCCAAACAAAAGGAAAAGGTACTATTGCTATAGAAACCAAGATGGGTACAAGATTCGATTCCGATGTTCTCTTAGTTCCAGATTTGGAGCAAAATTTGCCAAGTGTCTGACAACTTATGGATATGGATATCTTGTTTACTTTGAAGATGATTTTTGCAAAATTTTTGACAAAGGGCGAAAAGCCAAGTTGTAGCACAAATCAAGATGGAGAAGAATATAAGTTTTCTCTCCTTTTCCTAGATAGCAAAAATGCGGCTTTGAAGATGGATGTGATTGATAATTCATGGCTTTGGTAGAAGATTTGGGCAATTTGAATTTCATAGCTTGAAGCATCTACAACAAAAGAATATGGTTTTTGGGTTGCCAATCATTCATGAAGTGCAAAAGATATTTGTGTGCACTTGGAAAGCATCACCTAGAGTCATTTCCAAAGGAGAAAGCATGGAGAGCTAAAGCACCATTGGAGCTTGTCCATACCGATGTGTGACGCACCTATGGATACACCAACTCATGGAGGTAATAAATACTTTATTATCTTTGTTGATGATTTTACTAGAATGACTTGGGTGTATTTCATGAGACAAAAGAGCTAAGTTTTCTATCTTCAAGAAATTTCAAAATCTTGTTGAAAGACAAAGTAGTTGTTTGATGAAAAGTATTGAGAAGTGATAGAGGTGGGAGAATACAACTCAAATGAGTTTATGAAATTTTGTGAAGATATTGGAATGGAAAGGCAATTGATCATAAGTACACTCCACAACAAAATGGTGTGGCGGAAAGAAAGAATAGAACCATAGAAGAGATGTCCAAGTCTATGCTACATGAGAAGGGCTGCCCAAAACTTTTGGGGTGAGCCTGTATACACTCACCATTTGACTAATAGATGTCCTACAAAAGCTCTAAGGACAAAACCCATTTGAAGCTTGGAGTGAAGGAAACCATCGGTGAATCACTTGAAAGTGTTTGGTTCCATTTGTTATGCCTCATGTTCCAAAAAGAAGTGAGGCACAAGCTTGATGAAAATAGTAAGAAATGCATCTTTGTGGGTTATAGCTCAAAATCCAAAGGCTATAGACTCTTCAGCTTGGATCAAAAGGAGGTGATTATTTGTAGAGATGTTCTCTTTGATGAGGAGGCTTTTGATTGGAAGGAAAAGAAAGTCCAAGATCAAAGCATTGCTTTCAAATCGAAGAATCGTAAAGTCTACAAGTTGAAGATGTTGCAACTCTTGAATCTCCACAAAGAGGGTCACCAATTGCTAGTTCACAATCTTCTCCAAGTTCAAGTTCAAGTTCAAGTTCTTTTCATTCCAAGTTCAACTCCAAGAAATATTAGGAGTCTTAGTGATGTGTATGCAAGATGCAATTTATGCATTATTGAACCCGAAATTTTGAAGAGGCAATTAGAGATGAAGCATGGAAGAAAGCTATGGAAGATGAAATTCATGTGATTGAGAAGAACAAGACTTGGGAGTTAGTGGAGAAACCGAAAAGAAAAAGAAATAATTGGTGTGAAGTGGATTTTCAAAACAAAGTTCATCTCGATGGCTCTATTCAAAAGAATAGAGCAAGACTTGTGGCAAAAGGGTATTCACAAATAACCGGAATTGATTTCCAAGAAACTTTTGTTCTTCGGGCTCGACTTGATACAATTAGAGCTATCATTGCTTTAAGCAAATTTCAAAAGGGTTGGTTCTTGCACCAACTTGATGTAAAATCAACATTTTTGAATGGAAAATTAGAAGAAGAGGTGTATGTTGATCAACCTCAAGGCTTTGTTGTCAAAGGCAAAGAAGATAAATTGTACAAGTTGAAGAAGGCTTTATATGGCCTAAAGCAAGCACCCCGGGCATGGTATAGTAAATTGATGCTTACTTCAATGAAAAGGGTTTTCAAAGAAGCAAAAGTGAGCAAACTTTGTACATCAAGAGGCAAGGTACAACCAGTATTCTCATTGTTTCACTTTATGTTGATGATTTGGTTTTTACCGGTAGTTATGAAAACTTGATTGAAGATTTTAAAAGGGAGATGATGAAGAAACATGAAATGAGTGATTTGGGGCTATTGCATCATTTTTTAGGCATTGAAATCCAAAACAATGGTGGTGTTTTTTATTTGACAAAAGAAGTATGCTCAAACACTTCTTGAGAAATTTAAATGAAGAATTGCAAAGCGCTTGCTACTCCCTTGATTGTGAATGAAAAGTTGTCAGCGAAGATGGAAGCAAAGAAGTCAGCATCTTGTTATAGAAGTTTGCTGGAAGTTTGTTGTACTTAATCGCTACAAGACCTGAGTATTATGTATGCTATAAGTTTATTGTCCTTGCTCATGCACAATCCAAGCCAAATTCATTTTGGGGTTGCAAAAGGGTGTTGAGATACATTCAAGGCACGCTTGATTATGGAGTTTTTAATGAAAAATTTCTTGATGCAAAGTGTGGACACCCCATTTTGACCGACCAAGGCTTGACGCTACCATTTGAACACTCGGTGATCATCCATGTTCGTGTTCGCTTTTGAGTTCCCGGAGGTCTCTTGCCACGCCGCCTTGCCTCGTGATCTCTCCACTCGGTTGTCTTGTGCTTGGTTGACCAAACACTTGTTTGTTTTGCTTTTGAAGGTAGAGAATGGCTTGTTGGCCATTCCCACGCCTCACCGGCCATGGCTTGAGGCCACCGCCTGGTTTTCTTTCCATCGGCCATTGGTGATGGCCGCTCAAAGAATTTGTAGTGGCTCGGCCACCATTTATTTGGCCGATGGACTCTTTTCTGCCGGTACCACCTTTTTGCCTTTTTTCAGTATTATGCATGACAAATTACTATGGAGGCACTTGATTTGTCCTCCATAATCGGTGTATGGATGAATTGCACCATTTGTACCCTTTTTGGTCCTAGCTTCCTCAAGAAGTTGGGATTTTGCTCAAGCTTCTTGAGGAAGCTGACTTTGTCTTAGCTTCCTCAAGAAGCTTGGACCTTGGGTTAGCTTCCTTGAGAAGCTTGACCCCTTGACCCTTTCTGCTTAGCTTCCCTTAGCTTCAAGCCTTCATCTTGCTCTATATAAGAGGACCTTCCTCTTCCTTTGAAGGGGTTCAAAGAAACCGTAGATAATACATATATATATATCTCGATATATAAATCACTCTCTCTATATCTCCTCTCTCCTCTTCATTTGTGTGTGTTTGAGAGTTCAAAATGTGTTTTGTTCTTAGTTTTGCACTAAGACACATAGTATTACACCATACTTCGTTCTTGAGGTGTTGAGAGATTGTTCTGGAGGTTTTGTGTTGGTTTTGGATCGTAAAAGGGCCGGACTTGTCGTTTTAAAGTGTTCTTCAGTAAGTGAGTATAGTTGCTTTATATTCCCTATTCTTGCACTAGTTTTTAACCCATCTTACATACTGATTTAAGCTTTGTGTATAACTGAAAAAGTCTTGTATTTGTATGCTTAAGATCTTTCATTAAGGTCTTTTTGTGTTTGGGGTCGACTTCACCCCTTAGGGCCTTGTTTGGCCCCTTTGTGCTTTATTTCGTTGAGCTTTGAATACTTTTTGTGTATTGTTTTTCACCACCCAAATCCAGAGGATTTTCAAGTGGTGAAGAAGTGGTTTTGAGGTCTTTCATAGGGAGGGACACCCTCTCCCTTTGTGTCCCATTTGTTCATATTTTTGCTCAAAAGGGTAGCATGCATGTTTTGTTGTTCTTAGCTTCATTTTAGAGGTTTTTGGGTGTTATTTGGTCATATTATATCACTGTTTTTGGTTGATTAATGGTTCATTTCATGCATCATATGCTTGCCATATAATCCCATGTTTTGGGTTTAAATGTACTATGTTGTAGCATGTCATTTTAGCATGAATTTGGTTTGGTTCTAAGAAGGTTTTAGCATTATTTTGTCATGCTTAAGTTCTCTTCGTCTTTGGAGTCATGCTTGCCATGTTTTATATAGCCTCTTTGCATTGTGGCTTGTGAGTCGTGAGCGTGAGTCATTAGCCGTGACATTACTAGGGCTATTTCAAAGATTTGAATCACTTATTATGCCATTTCAGTCCATGTTTTGTACTTACATGCTTCCATTTGTTACCCTTTCAATGCCTTGAAGAGATGTGGTCTTATGCTCCATGTTTGGGGGCTTTTTGAGCATGCCTATGTGTTCGAGGCTTTGGGCTTCCATATCGAGGTTTTGGGGCTCATTTTGCATGATAAAACTCGCTTTTGGCATTGAAAATCCATGCCACGCTTGCTTGGGGTAGGTGTTGAGTAATGCTTTCTTTTGTGGCCTTGAATGTCTTCTATTTCGCTACCATTCCCTAGCATGTTTTGGCATCATCTCACGATGCTTCTCGTGAGTTTAACATGAGTGCTTAATGTCCATTTTTGTCACCTTTGGGTGTTCTTGAGAGTTGCCTTTCATGCCTTAGTCTTAGGCCCATGGTTATGTGTTTATTTTGCATGATTGGCGCCATTATTTTAGTATTCTTGGCCATCGCTTGGGATGGGCCGAGGTCTTCCCATCTCAGCTTAAGTCCATCTTTGTACATAATCGATGTTTGATGTGTTGCATTACTCTAGTGTCATGCTTGCATTGTATCATGTTTGCACATTTGCATATTGTTTAGCTAGTTGCATTTCATATCCTAGCTTGTATGATAGATTGTATGGCATTGCATCTTGTATGTTTGGCACATTGCATTTGGCATGTTCATTACCTTAGTCCCATATGGCATACTTGAGCTACTTTGCATGTTTGAGCCATGTTGTATACATGACATTTGCTTGGTTTGGGGTGTCAAACCAAGCAAGAGGGGTGAGGTGTGTTCGTACTCTAAGTGACGAAACATGTCTCAACCCTTAGTCACCGATGCCCTTGATCTCAACATGATAGGGCATGAGGCATTCATTTGTTTTGTCGCATGCATTTACATTGATTTGCAAGCTTGGTACCTTTGGCCATCATGCATCGAAATGCGTTATTGGTGGCCCGAGGACCAAGGGCCACACTCCCTTGAGTCTATAGTATGATTGGAAGAGTGACCATGCACACATTGCTTTGAAAATTACATGCCATGCAATCGGCTCCTCGGGCCGTTGTCAAAATAGGGCTCGCAGAAGAAAATGGCTTGGCCGCCACTTTTGGTGCCGATCGACCATCAATGTCCAAACCGATGGCTCAATGTTTGGCCGATAATCTTATTCCCATGGTCAGGATTCTAAATTAGTTGCGGGCACCTCGCAACACCTGTGAGGAAGCTCAAAGCAGCTCTTGAAACTCGTGATAATTTTCGTGAAGAAGGCAAGGTAAACAGAGGCGCCTTTTTGACATGGCAAAGGAGTTTCGAAAGCAAGACGAGTCAAACATGCATCATCCACGATTCCGAGGCAAGAGCCGCGGGTCTCCCTAGTTTCATATTTAGACCTTTTTTCTTGTAATTAATTTGTTAATTAATTAAGAGTTATTTAATACTTAATTAGCTAGTCAATTAGTTAAGTAGTTAATCAGATATTTATTCGGATCCTCTAAGCGAGGGCAATTGTGTAATAAGTGTGCGTGAGTGTGTGTATGTCTTCCAACCCCACGTCTTTCTCCCTTTCATTTACCAGCTTTCAGTGGTCAGATTAGGGCATGTTTAAATTAGCATACTTATGTTCGCATGTTTGCATTCATTCATCTGTTTTGGAGGCACCGGGCTCGACGCATCATATTAACTGCATTTGTATTTCAATTCTAAGTTGAATACGTGTTAGCTGTAACATCATCATATGCCATCTTAGAATAGCCGAGCCTATTGTAGTTACATCTTGTATGTGTTGCATTAGCCATCTTAACATGAACTAGGATCATGCATTTGATTACTAACTAGTTTCATGGCTTGGAGTACTAGGTAAGCATTTACGCTTAGCATCCTTGTATGTGTGTGAATGTTAACATGACAGCATGCTTACCATGTGCCTATATGCTTATGTGATATAAACTGTCTGAATTCCTGTGGGTGAAGGTTGGATTGTAAGTTGGAACAACTCATTGAAATCCATGTTTTAGCCTACTTATGAAAGTAATACCAAACTACAAACCGATTTCCAAACAAACGGATATGCAATGCTTTGTTCCAAATTAGGTGATCTAGTCTATACTTTTGTGTAGTGCGCATCACATAGTAAGATTAGCTAATTAACCGGAATAAGAATGCATAACGTTTTCAAAACTAGATATCATGGTTAGTAGAGGCTGATCTTTGATCGGGCGAGAGGGGGTGCTCATAGCTGACCTTCCCCAATCGTACCCAAGTTCCCGAGCCGAGGCAACTTTGGGGATGACGGACACGTGGACTTAGGTAAATGAGTCAAGGTTTCCTAAATTTCCCACAATAAAATATTTAGGTGGCGATCAGATCTCGCAAAGCAATTCATGTTTGGTACTTCTTTCTAAAAATCTATTTTCCAAAACGATTTTCCAGACTTGGACTTTTTGATGATTCATCGATCTAGCATTGCACTCTGCGAGATTAGATACAGAACCGTGACTTTGAGTCCTGAACTGTAGTGAGCCCAAATGAACAAAACAGGGTGATTTCCCTCTAGACGTTGGGGGACGTCTACAGTTTCTAGCGACTCTGCTGGGGAGTTAGAAAACTTGACTCGAACGGATGATATTCTATTTTGATTACACTTATGTGTTTCTTTTTGCATTGCATGTGCATTGCGCGCCTAGGACATAGTGTTTGCTGGCCTGCTATTCCCCGAACGGTTTGCCGAGGCTCGCTTTGGAGAAGCATGCCATAAGGTCGACCACGTGGCTCGCCACGATGGGGAACACAAACCCCTTGCCATCGGGCACCCTTTTGACCATTCGACTCCATCGCATATTCGAACTATAGTGACTATTCCAAACTAGGACAGTTGTTTATCCGATTCTAGGTTGTTTGAAACCCTAGCTCCTCGCCATAAAATAGGACAGGAAACCCTACCCCAACATAGGGGTGTTTTGGCTCTCACTTGTTTACATGTAAGTTTTAGAGTTGGCCTCACAGAATGCATGTATCACCACAAGTTAGTATCAGCCCACGGCACCAATTCAAGAATTTAACCGCTTATCGACGAGTATCGATTCAGCTTTTGGGGACAAGATTTGGGGTTAATAATCGCGATTGAGGAATAGTGTATTCAAATTTTATCAACCGTGGTGTTGTGATGCCCAATCGTGTTGTGTTTTCATTTTACCGTTATGTCATTCCATTTGTCCGGTTATTTATTTCATTATTATTACTTTATTTATCTTTTACTAGGTAGTTTAGCACGATTGCTTCCCACCCAGAGATATTCTCCAAGCACTTCGGACTAGAGGTCACGACTCAATCGACGAAAGATCGTCGACGGACAACCAGTTGTTTTATTCTTCACCCCTATATCGGACGAGGCCGAGAAGATGCAAGTTGTATCCGGTTAAGAGATTGCCGTAATAGGGTCAACCCTACCAAAGGATAGTCGTGCCGAGGCCTCGCCGCCACAGATAGGGAATATATACCGGTAATTCAACCAGAGCAGAGTAGTATGGCAAGCTTAGAGGAGATGGTGCACCAGCTCTAAGAGAGCATGAAAACTGTGCAACAAGACGCTATCCGACAGGCGGAGTTCGCCAAACAACAGGCTACGGTTATGACTGAACAGGAAGAGATAGTCATAAGGCTACAACAAGAAGTCAGACATCCGCTTTTACATCAAGCTCCTCCCCACCAAGGGTTCCGATACCAAGGAGACACCAAATGTCCATAATATCCAAGAGGATACAAACGCTCTAACGGGCCGCCCGCCCCGATTCTACCAAGAATTCATCCAAGGCGCCCACGCCTATCAATGTACTGGATTCTCCCTTCGAGTTCGAAGTGGACCCCACAGCATTAAAGCTGAGCAAGCTGGAAAAGATGTTTAAGAAATCCCAGGGAGTCAAGTCCATTCCCGACATTGAGGACGGGTATACCGACGCAACTGTGACGCTACCGGACCAATTCAAGATGCCGCATATTGACCGAGTTGATGGGTCCGAGGACCCCATGGTGCACCTGAGGTTGTTTTCAGATATCTTAAGGCCGATGGGCCTCACTAGACTACAGAAGCTGTTTTTGTTCGACCGGACCCTGTCGGGTGTGGCAGCCATCTAGTACGCAAAATTAGAAAATGATGTTAAGAGGAACTGGGATGAGATGGCCGAGGCATTCATTGTACAGTACTCATATAACACGCAAATCGAGATTACGATCGGTGATCTCGAGACAACAAGACAGGAGCCTAAGGAGAGCTTTTCGGAGTTCGTAACCGGATAGAGGACCAAGGCCTCAATGATGACCGTAAGGCCCATTGATAAAGATCAAATTTGGATGATTGTGTGCACCCTAGCCTAAGTCGATGCGTAAAAATGACCGTGCCCCCCTTCCCTACCTTTTCAGATCTGCATGAGATGGGAGTACAGACTGAGGATGCCTTGAAATAAGGCTTGATCGACAATGACAGAGAGCAACCCAGGAGAACCTTTAACCGCAACACTAATGCAGGCCCGAGCGGCGCTACAACTACAAGAGCCTCAGAAATGAGCATGGTCACCACCATTCTCCCTTCAAGAACTAAGTATTTACGCCCATTCTCCCATATGTCCGAAGCAATACACAAATAGCCAAATAACCGCCTAAAAATCAAAGAACCTTTCGCTTCCACTATATATGCCCTCATTCAAAGCTTTAGGGTTTTAATCAAATGGGCACTTGAAGCCCCTAGAGTCGCTACCATTGCCTAAAAACTTCCCTACCCACAACCCAACCAATATTATGATTTCACCAACAAAGACGGTCATGACACCGACCAATGCTTCGATTATGTCATGAGATTCAAGATCTCATTGATAATGGGGTGATTGTGCCTCCTTAAAAATCCATTGTCACAACAAACCCTCTCCCACCGCATTCACCAAGCTCCACCTCCCCAAAGAATCAACTTTATCCAGACCGGGGTCGGTCCCATGATCCTAGCATATATAGCACCCCATCCCACCTACCTGCCGGGAGGTGCTCCTTCCTAATCCAGACCGACGTGTATGTTGGACATCTCCAAAACCCAACCCTAACCAATGGTGGTGATCGCTAAGATGCGTAATACCCACAGATTCAAGAGGAGAATGGGATTATTGAGTAACCGAGGAACTGGGAGCTTTTCCCGGAGAGATGTATAGTCCGAGTGACTACATTTTGTCGATAGGCCAGGATAGATCAAGTGTGGAATTGCCAGTAAGGGCAGATCTTTGTGTGACAGAGGGGGATAGATTTGATCAGAGGTCAGATGACTTAGCAGCTTTGGAAAGGGGACTTTGCTAACCTCCAATTTTTCAGTGAACAAGATCCAGTAGAAATGGCAATCAACTGGTCGAATCTCGAGGAATCGGCGAGGTTACCGGTGGCTAGATGATCAACCGGATGTTGCGGAAGAATTCCAACCGGTAAAGGTTGCGCCAAAGGGGCAAGAATATCAATTTGTGACCGGAAGGGTCAGAGATCAGAACACATCGTCGGAGAGCGCCGGTGCTAAGAATTTTGCTCAGGATCTGGGTATTTTAAATACAAGAATTATTGAATGTACCAACTGCATTTAACGCAGCTGGAACATCAAAGGTTTAAGGATTCCGAGAGAATCAAAAGCTAAAGCCCAAGAGGGGACCTAAAATACTTTAGCATAAGGATAGTAGAAACGAGCGACATGTGTCTCGCTGTTGTCAGAGTAGAATGTGGTGGGAGGACGGCGATCTATGTCTTGCTCCACACGGATGAGGATTGGGGGAGCAATCAACAAGACGACACCGCATATTGGTGAAGCTTCTAATTATATGACTAGGAGGATTCAGATTTCAAGCCTCCACACCTAGATCACCTAGAGGCGCCGAAAGATAAGGAGGCAGAGAAGAAGAAAGAGAAGAAAATCAAAGAAGAGGCCAGATCACAATTAAAGAAGATACAGACAGTGCATATCTCCATCTCGGGGATTCCGCTTATGGCGTCATGTGGATCGGCTGTTGTCTTATCGGCTATGGACAAGGCCAAGCTCGCATAGATACCACGCCAATACCTGGTGGGCTTAGTTTTTCAGGAGGAGCTACCCTAATGTTGACTTTTTTCCGACAAGGAATTCCACCGAGGGTGCGAATCCATAACAAGCCACTTCTATGTACTGGTGGAGGTAGAAACAAATGGATACCCATGGTACTTGTCAACATAGGGTCCGCCATCAATGTGTGCTCGGTAAGAACTCGTGATATGCAATCGGGTTTAAAAACCACGGACTTTGTGCCGGCTAACCGAGGTGATTTGGGCATATGACAACACGAGCAAGAGAAGTAATGTAATAGTGAAAATTCGCATCAAGGTTGGCCCAGACAAGATGAAATAGACTTTCACGCCCTAGAGGTTCCTGCCACTTTCAATCTACTGTTAGCAGCCGTGGTTGCACCAAGTGAAGGCGCTTTTTACCTTTGCACCAGTATGGTGAAATACACCTATGGGAAGGAGAGCCATTGTTTTTGGAAATTGCCGATCCATCCATCGCCGTATATCTACGCCATGGAAATCGAACACCAGATGGAGGATGTGTTCATGTTAGGTTTTACCCGGCCGAGGCTTGTAGTTCGTAATATCATGGCTATTAATGAGGGTTGTATGTTAGTGCTCAATCAAGATATCTCATTTAACAAGCTCCAACACATCCCCGGATGGATTGGGAAAGAGGGCCTAAGGGCTGCAAAGATTGGGTCAAGTGCCACGCGAACCCAAGATACCTTTGGTTTAAGTTATCCGCCCACCAAAGAGGATTGGATATGAAAGGCAAGGAGATGGCCGAGAGCTGTGAGCAAAGCAGGAAGCCTTTGTTAATGCACCCCACATCGTCCGGAGGGGAGGACTTTCCATTCTCAGGATTCCGAGCCATTCAATGCGGAGAGGAAGCGCGTGCCAGGTTTTGAGATCTTCTTTGACCTGTAATTATCCAGGGATGATGTCACCAAGAGCGCATGTAATTCCGTCAGCCAGGTTGAGCGAGCAAGAAAGCGGATTCTCGAGGACGCCGAAGTGAAATGGGGGTGCATGTCAACTTTCAGATCCTCCGACGAACAAAAGTGTTCGGGGATAACTTCTGTCCATGATCGGAATGAACGGCCACGGCTCACTGCGCAAACATTTTGATGTATCCATCGCACCCTCTCATTTGGCAAGATTTAAGAGGATTTTTGTCAAGCAAGACTCGTAGCGAGTTTAATCGATTCCACCAAGTCTTGTGAGCCAGACCAGTTCCACTGACTAAGTCTCGAGTCGAGTAATCTCGGGATGATAACCCGATGCCACAACCCTATCTAGGTCAGTTTTTTCTTTCTTTGAGTCTCATGTAATAAATAATCGGGTGGTTTGGATGTGCTTAATGAGAATGATGTGGACATGGTTTTGAGTACTTTTATGTGCCCTTGATTTATTATATTAACTCGTACTTTTCAAAATTTGATGAAAACGACGAGGAAGAAATTCCTCCGATTTTGCAACGCTTTAATTGATCAAGAGCAGGAAAGATTTGTTAAACCTTTAGTTGATGAAATCACCATCAGAATATTGGTACCGAGAAGGACCCGCTACCGTCCAGACGAGTCCACGTTGTCTTGGAGGAACGCCAGCGCTAGTCGCGATTAAAAGATTTCAAAGATGTTTTTATGGTCCTACGAAGACATGCCTCGAATCGATCCCGAGATTGTACATCAACGAATCCTCTTGACCCCGAGGCCTAACCCATCGCGTAAACTCAAGAATCCACCCGATCGGGCCATCAAGATTAATGAAGAGGTCACTAAACAAATCGACGCAGGTTCCCCTTGCCGGTATCCCAATACCGACTTGGTTGGCCAACATAGTTCCTAGACGACGGGCATGATGGCCGGATCAGTATGCGGATTTCTGTGGATTTGAACAGAGCCACCCAAAGGACGACTTTCCTTACTGCATATTGATGAGTTGGTGGACTTCACAATAAGCATGCTTTTGCTTTCATTCATGGATGGCTTCTCAAAGTTATAATCAGATTGTAATGGCACCAAGACTGAAAAGATCGCTTACTACCCCGTGGGGACCCATTACTACAGAGTGATGCCATCCAGAAGAATCGAGCTACATATCAACGGCCGCAACTACAATATTGCATGACATGATCCACGGTGGGAAACTTTACCTACAACAAGAAGTGACCGCGAACCGGCTGCCTTCGGCGATAAAAGGCGCCCAAGCCCATCAACGCTCCTCACCAGAGTCATGGAAATGCATTGTTCGCTTTAAGCCTTGGCCAACCTCGATCAATCCGACACTAGACCCTCCGGAGCCCGAGGCAAAAAGTGAGATAACATACACAAACAAACTGAGGTGCCAAAACCTTGCCAATGATGGTCACCGCGTCACCGACGCCGAAAAATCGGTAATCAAACTCGAACATCCCGTGATTCCCACAAATCAAAGAGCAAGCATCGCATCGCGAGCCCACACATCTACCCCAAGGCTTGGGCATGGCCAAAGCGTTCGAGGCAAGATTTCTTCGCTATGCCAGATTCCATCAAAACTTGGAAATCTTCGGTGGACATACACCTCTTGCCCGCCAAAGCTAAAGACATATGTTACCGGTTCCAAAACCTTACTATGGCATGAAGGAATGGAAAATGCAACGGGTATGACTGAGTGAATAGTGCATTTATGTCGGCCGCAGAATTCAATTTTTTCCGAGCCATCCAAGTCATGGCACCCAAGCCAGCGAGATTCTCGCAAGAAACTCTTCCATTTGGAGCAAATCGTTGTTGAATTGAGAAAAACTATGAAGCCGAGGCCTTTGTAGAGGATAAGACGGTGGAGGACAGGTCAACATTCCGTGGTTCTTGCCATTTTTGACCGTCAAGAGTAATAGTGCCGACCACCACCATGTTTGGCCGATCGGCTAGTGATAATGGTCAGGCCATTTATTGTGCCGCGATCTTTATTTGGCTCTGGCCTTCCTCCTATCCTCAAAGTTGTCCATCTCATAAAAGTGCCGAAAATCAGGACCGGGTTCCACTTCTAGTGTCTTTTAGTGATTGATTTTATGTAACTCACGCCTATTGGCTTATCGAAGTTATTGTGATATTTGCTTATCGAGTTGTATTTCACTCTCTTCAAGTCTTTGCTTTGCTTATCGAGTTGTACTCGCACTCTGGTTAGCTTATCGAGTTTCTTTTGTTTTGTTTATCGGTTGTAAGCCGGTTCACTACCCGATTATTACGATGCAAGTGCTTAATTATCAAACGAAGTTCAATTTCATCTACATTGTTATGTGATGCCACGCGATGCCACGCGAGAAAGTACAAACAACACCTTGGACAAAATAACTGTTTATTTCCATCATGTCTTTTGCAAAATACATGCTTTTGAAAAGTGAAACCTCGCCCGAGGCAAAGCAATGTGCTTAAAACTAACAAAGAGAAAAGGAAAGTAGCAAAAGGAGAAAGGCGTGCATCGTCTAGATTAATACCCTGGCCTCCCTTGTGGTCAATGCACCTCCCACGCTCTTTGTTCGGTCAATTATGAGGTTTGGCACCTTCATTACTCAAGATAGTGCAAGGAAGTGCACCCTAAACCTTAGTAGATCTTCGTGTTGACCTCAAGCCGTGTCTTCTATGAGCGATGTTCCGTATGCGGCGAGGAGCATCCTTTCCGTATCCTTTGGTATCTTGTGACTTCCATAAATCGCTTCAATTGTGTTCTATTACGCTGTTTCGCTTTGGCTTTAATAAAGAACGCCGCTACGCGCCTTGTGTCGAAAGTGATGCCTCATCTTGTTTTGAAGTTACAACAAAGATCATGAATAACATGCCTTACCATACTTCAGTTGAATGTGCTCACTTCTTGCATTATACACATTGTTTATGCCATTGCATGCTTTACTTACATGTGTATATGTATTTTCAAGTGGTTACACATTGTATACGCTTTTATGTGTACTTTACTTACATGTGTTCATACTCTTGCTTGCTTCACACAATCCATGTGTCATGGTGCTTTACTTATATGTTTTTATGCATCTTACAGAGGTTACACATTGCTTGCGCTATTGCATGCTTTACTTACATGTGTTCATTCCCTCTATACACATTGCTTGCGCTATTGCATGCTTTACTTATATGTGTATATGTATTTTCTGTGGTTACACATTATGTACATTTTTACGTGTACTTTACTTACATGTGTTCATACTCTTTCTTGCTTCACACATTGCATGCATTGTCGGTTATGCTTTACTTACATGTGTTGAAGTTCTTTTATACACATTGCATGTCAGAATGTTCACGAGGACCTCGCCAGCTCGACTCTCCTTTTGTTTGTTGCGTGTTCGAATCTCAACTAAAGAGTCCATAACTCTGCAAATCGCTTTGAGAAAAAACAATTTTCACAAAGAAGTGCCAAACATGGATCGTATGGTATGATACAAGGCTGTAGTCGCCACCTTCAAATATTTTTGGCAATAGGGGAATTTAGGAAACCCTAACCCTGCGTCAAGGCCACGGTCCGCTATCACCAAAGTGACTTGGTTTTGGAGCTTGGGTACGATCTGGGGAAGGCTACCATGAGTTATCCTATATATTCCTTTTCGCCATCTCCTAAGACCGCCTACTTCAATAACTATGATATCCGCTTTTGAAAACGTTATGTGTTCTTATCCCAATTATTAGCCTAGAATTATTATGTTAAGCCAGCAAAGAAACAAGCAGATGCAGACTAGATCACCTAATTTGGAAACAAGCATCGACATCCGCTTTGTCTCGAAAATGTGGTTACGCTTTTGCTATTCGCAGTAGTTAAAATACTAGATTCAATGAGTCTTTCCAACCCGTGTAATCCAAACTCCACCCACAGCATTCAAATAGTTTATCACATAAGATTGAAATGCATGGCAAGTATATTGTCATGTTAATATTCACATCGACATATGAGTATGTGTTTAAAAACTTACATCAGATTGGTACAAAACAAGAAACTAGTTAGCAAAACATGCATGACCTAGTTCATGTTATGACTAATGCAAACACAGCATAGATGCAATCTAGAGTAGGCCTTGCTAACCCTAAATGGGTATGTGAAAATGCGAATATTCGATGCCCGTGATTCAATTTGGAAATTGGAAATATGATGCAATTTGTATGATGCTACGCATCGAGCCCGGCAGTAAACAATGCATGAATGCACGGCGGCCATGCATTGTATAACAACGCGACCTCGCCACGCTGACTCGATTTGTTATGCGGTTTCAATCTCTTAACCAAAGAGTCCAACCGCAAATCGCTTTTGAAGGAAATAGATTTTTGAAAAGAAGTGCCAAACATGGATCGCTTACAGATAACAGTGAGTCGCCACTCAAATATTTTAAAATGGGAATACCGAGAAACCCCGACTCTCAAGGCCAAAGGCCACGCAGTCCGGGCTCATCACCAAAGTTGGTTTCGTGAACTTGGGTGCACGACAGGGAAGGTCACATCGAGCACCTCTTCTCGCCAGCGCCAAAGACTGCCTCTACTAACCATGATATCTGCTTTTGAAAACTTTGTATGCTCTTATTCCTAAGTATAGCCTAGGTTACTATGTGATGCTCAGCAAAGAAACAAGTATAGATCGGCCGTCTCGAATTGGAACAAAAACATTTCATGTTTGTTTGTTTGAAAATGGTTTGTTGGCCCGCAGTAGGCTTAAAATGTAGATTTTAAGTCACAATCTAGTGTGGCTTAATGCAAACAATTGATGAATCTGCTCCAATCGTATAACTTCCAACCTCCACCCACAGTATTCGGGTTGCGCTTATATCACATATACTGATTTAGCCTCATGGTAAGCATGCCATGGCGCCACTCACACATTACGCAAGGATGCTAAAGCATAAAACTTACTCTAGTACTCCAAGCCAAAACAAAAGCTGATTAGAAATCATGCATGATCCTAAGAATGCAAGAGATGCCTAATGCAAATACATGCAAAGATGCAATTATAGCAAAAGCTCGGCTTAATTCTAAATATGGCATATGAGATGCAACAACTATCAAGTACTCAATTTGGGAATTTACAATGCAATTTTAGGCTGGTATGATGCTACCAGAGTTCTATATGCCAGTAAGGCAAGGGTAACATGATTAATGATGCAAACATGCCGGGCCACATCACTGATGCTAATTGAAATATGCCCTATATCTAACTAATCCAAAGCGTGGTAAATAAAAGGGAGAAAGAAAATGGGGTTGAAGACATACATCACACTCACACACCCTTTATTAGCAACATTGCACTCAGCGCAGTAGGGTCCGCCTAAAATAAATATACAATTCAATGAAAGAATATTATGTATTTCTAATCAATGTACAGATTAAAACTAAGAAAGTCAGAAGTCATGCGTGCATGCTGGCGGACGCCGCCATAATGATGTATGCCGTCGAGTCAGTACAATGTAAATCCACGACGATGCCCTAATCAAATTTCCATAGCTTCGCAATGTTTTGAAATGCTATCCGACCTCGAAAGTTACAAACTCAATTTACATGAACAGAGAGCAGAAAAAGGCGGCAAGAAAGGTATTTCACAAATATATGTAATGCCCTCATCTCTCAGGCCACTCAATCACGCATACCGATGCATGATGGCTACGAGGAACCGGATTGGCCAACTCCAATATAGGGATGAATGCCGATGAATGTTACAACAAAACCTAACTCCATCATGGGTAATCCGGAGTGTTTGCGATTTGGGGAATCGAGAGACCCGCCTCACTACTAGAGTACGTAAACGCTGGCCTCGCTTCCCCGTGTACAACGCATGGTGTGCGGAATGCAATTCAATATGTAATATAAAGCATGCACAATGCCATGAAATGAGATGAAAAAGATAGCCCTTTGGCGATGCGGCACGCCAGCACGCAAACCGAGGCGGCGATGAAATGCAAAGCGGATAAACAGAAAGTGTAGCCCTTCAAATGCGCAAAATTACGTACGGCAATTAAACCGAGGCGAGCGATGAAATGAGAAACTCTTGATAAATTCCGGCGTTTCAAACGCTGTGCTCTACAGCGCCGCAAATCGAGGCGATGATGAAAGAATGAAAATTCCTGATAAAATCGGCGGTTTCAAACGCGTGCGTAAGCCCACGAAAGCGCGCAAATCGAGGCGATGATGAAAGAATGAAAATCGGATAATCGGCGTTTCAAACGCGTGCGCAAAGCGCGCAAATCGAGGCGGGCGACGATGAAAGAGCCAAAATCTGGAGCAAAACCAGGTGAGGCGTCAAACGAGCGCCCACAGCGCGCAAATCGAGGCGATGGAAAGAATGAAAATCGGATAATCGGCGTTTTCAAACATGTGCTCACAGCGCAATCGCAAATCGAGGCGATGATGAAAGATGAAGACGGAGAACCGGCGCCAAAAACGCTGCGTCGGCAGCCAAAGCGCGTAACCGAGGCGATGATGAAATGAAAATCGGATAAACTGGCAGCCAAACGCTGCGGCTCAGCGCGCAAACCGAGGCGATGATATACACAATGCCATGACATGGAAATGTAGATTGGGCTGATACCAACATGAGAGGGCCTCACCACACTCACACGGGATGCTCAAGAATGGTAGAACGAAATTGAAAGGCGTGAGCACTACGCACGCAAACCGAGGCAATGTATTAATGCATAAAATGACGTGGGAAATGATATGCAAGCATGCAAACCAAATTTCAGCCACTAAATAAAGGGGAAAACAGCCCCTAAAATGATACTTAAATAACAACCAAATTAATGCAATCATCCCGAAATGTGGTAAATTAGGGCACTTAAACGGCCTATAGCCATACTAAACATGCAAAATCAAAGCACATGGCAGCAAAACCAGTGGCAAGAAAGTCCCCAAAAATAGCAGCATTTTTCAAAGTGCACAGTAATACAAGGCCAAATTATGATCACAAGTATGGCAACAATAGTTTGTAAGAAATAAGTGGGTATTGAGACAAGTGATATATACAAACCCCAAATGAACAAACATGCTTCACAAAATTGAAGAGGGCCTAAAATAAGCATATTTTCAGAAGATGGAAGCCCCAAAACAGAACATAAACATGCTATAAATTCTATGCAAAATGGAGCCCAAAAAGAGGTTATAAAGAGAGGTACCACAAGAACATGACCATTCAAATAGCTTAAGACCCTTTAATAAAACTTTGGAAGAAAAGACCAAAAAGATACCTTTAAGCCTGATGAAGGCAGAAACAGAAGCTAGAATGGCTTGAAACAAACATGCAATTTCCATTTTAAATTTGATGGATTTCCCAAAGGAAGTACCAAAATATACACACTAAAATGGCTTATAAGGGCCCTCAACATAACATGAAAAAGGAGACAAAAACAAGGCTATTTATAAGCCTGATGAAGGCTGAAACTGGAGCCAAGTAAGCTTCAATAAAGCATGCAAGAATTAGGCCCAAAGTGAATTTCCAAGAGAGGTGGTATATAGAATGGCTAAGGAAGTTGAGCCCTTCTACAATGTTGTAGAGGGGCTCAAAATAAGCTAATAAACCAGTAGGGTCGGAGCCCCAAAACAAATGCAAATAGGGCCAAAACTAGCATGCAAATTGGTGACATACAAGATGGATATTGAAGGGAAGTGTATCATGGAGACATTATCTTGTACTGCTGCCCTCACAAGTTGTAGAGGGGCCCAAAATAAGCCCTAAACCAGTAGGGGTCGGGAGCCCCAAAAAAACAAAAGGAAATAAGGCAAAATTTGACTCAAGATTATGCCATAAAAGATGAA